>VURO01023217.1:0-22924 GCA_015108175.1 Pelvicachromis taeniatus | reverse complement strand
TTTAAGGGAAGGATACAGAAAGCTGTCTCAGAGATTTCAGCTGTCTGTTTCCACAGTTAGGAACATATTGAGGAAATGGAAGACCACAGGCTCAGATCAACTTAAGGCTCGAAGTGGCAGACCAATAAATATCTGGAATAGACAGAAGCGACGAATGGTGAGAACAGTCAGAGTCAACCCACAGACCAGCACCAGAGACCTACAACATCATCTTGCTGCAGATGGAGTCACTGTGCATTGTTCAACCATTCGGCGCACTTTACACAAGGAGATGCCGTATGCGAGAGTGATGTAGAGGAAGCCTTTTCTTCGCCCACAGCACAAACAGAGCTGCCTGAGGTATGCTCAAGCACATTTGGACAAGCCAGCTTCATTTTGGAATAAGGTGCTGTGGACTGATGAAACTAAAATTGAGTTATTCGGGCATAACAAGGGGCGTTATGCGTGGAGGAAAAAGAACACAGCATTCCAAGAAAAACACCTGCTACCTACAGTCAAATATGGTGGTGGTTCCATCATGCTGTGGGGCTGTGTGGCCAGTGCAGGGACTGGGACTCTTGTCATAGTTGTAATTTCTGCAAAAGGAGGATCTACTAAATATTGATTTCATTTTTGTGGTGCCCAAATTTATGCACCTGCCTAATTTTGTTTAAAGAATTATTGCACACTTTCTGTAAATCCAATGAACTTCATTTCACTTCTCAAATGTCACTGTGTGTGTCTCCTATATGATATATTTAACTGACATTTTTTAGTCTAACAACCAACAATTTATACAGGAAAATTATGACAATTAACAAGGTTGCCCAAACTTTCGCATCCCACTGTATTGTTATGAAAATGGGAAATAGGTGCAGACATTTCCTGAAGCATGTGTAAACATACATGGAAATACAGTACAAAGTCTGTACAATTGTAATGAATATGAAAGTCAGTATTTGGTATGACCAAGTTTATTCTTCACCACAGCTGATTAAGATGATCCCACATTGCTTCAGTAATGTTGAGATCCGGGCTCTCGGGAGCATTATCAGCATGTTTGGGATCGTTAATGTGCTAAAAAACAAAAGCAGAAGACGTTTTTGGCAATCAGATGCTTTTCTAGATGGATAAACCATGACAGAGCCCCCACCGTGTTTTACAGACCGCTGTTGATGGTAATATTTTGAACCCAAAATTTTGGTTTTATTCATCATCGCCCCATCTGACATGTTGCCACTGGTTTTCAGTCTATTCTTGTGTAAAGTGGCATACCTCAGCCTTTTCTACCTGTAGAGTGGAAGCTAAAGGATACCTGCAACTATACAGATCATTAAGCTCATTAAGCTTGTTTACCAAATAGAGAACTTCTTCATCGAAGTTGTTGTATATCCCCCCCCCCCAAAAAAAGAAAGAAAATATTTAAAAAAAAATCAAATGTTAGGTACATATAAGTACTGGCGTCATTTAAGATTGATTCATGATACACACCCTGACAAATTACGTAAAATTAAAGTTTAAAATACTTTTAACCCTGAGTTTTGTGATGTAATCCATCACCCGTGTCATTCATGTGTACATACTGTCACAGCCTAGAGATCTTTGGGAAATGCTAACGGCAAAACTCTGTGTGTGTGTGTGTGTGTGTGCATTATACATTCAGTCTATGTTAAAATGCATAAACTCTTAAGCCAGATCACAGCCTGGAGTCACACAAAACTATATGAGTGTGAAGCCTTTGTGTCAGCATGTCAGTGAAGCTTATGGAAATTTAATCTGCAATGATAGCTCTAAACCTTTTACATCTTCCTATAGTTTAGATTATCTAACTCCTGTGAGAACAGCAGCAAAGCTAAATCGCTTGTTTGGCATGTTGAATACAGTGTTTGAACAAGTCCTTGGCTGTCCTAGAGCATACCAGCTAAAGCATAAACTTAAAGCCTAGAGAAGATCTGCGGCGACCGCTTTAGATGGCATTTCACAGATACTTCACAGAGCTTGAGAGGATGTGCCAATTCCAGGTGTGCAAAGCTTGCAGAGACTTACTAAAGAGCTGTGATTCCTGCCAAACTTGCAAAAAAAAAAAAATTACATACATGTAATGCATCAATTATACACTTAAAAGTGATACTCCCCCATCAACAAATCAATGGCATACTACTATAATAAACTAAGTCTGTCAGACGCAAGAATCGTGCCAGTGGTGGCTGCTGCTAATAACATAATGCTGCTTCCAAACTGCTGAGTGTTGAAGTGCTGCTGACAGAATAAAGGGTTTTCAGTCAAAGCAAAGTGACAAAGGCAAACATTAGTCCCTAACAGCAGGATGCACAGCACTGGTAGGACTAAAGACTTTGTTCAAGTAATGCTTTGTTGTTTGTTTATGAAACAGGGCAGATGCTTTTTTCCCTTTATTTTTGCCATAAAAGAGGTGGGGAGAAAAAAAATCCATACAGAACCAAATAATAGGAAGGTCATGCTAAACTTAGAGATATGTCACTATAATGATATCTAATTATTGTCTAGAAAAGCAGGAGGTGTGGAGTCATCCTTCAGCCCTCCTGATAGCCCCCTGATAAGTGACAGGGTTGTCTCATTATTCCTGAAGACCAGAAAGTGACTGGGGAGCTGAAACCACATAGGCGTGCTCGGTAATCTGAAAACATTTATTTAACATTGTAACTTTAATCGTAGATGTTTTCAGTTCTTTTTAAAACCCCCGGGTGGACAGGTGCATGGTCTCATGTTAATCATTAAAATCCTCCTCGACACTTGCTAACTGCCTGTTTGGTTCTGGCAATTTGCAGCAATTACTCAAATTTATTTTCACTCTCCCTCTCTCATAGCTGACTGGGGAAGAGTGACAGGTGTGAGAAGCCATGGCAGTTAAGTGATTTGAAGTGTATCCAGAAAACTATTAAACCTCTCCATTTTGCTGTCAAGTTAGAACTCACGCACTTTTCCCAAATGATGTCCGTGCTCTGAAAACAGATGTAAAAAAAGCGACTGACGGGTTCAACAGGCAATACATCTTTTGTGAAATATCCAAATGAAGTGCAGTCAGTATTAATTGACTGATCATGCGCATCCAAAAAAAAAAGAAAAGGTCGGGCCTGTTTTATATGAGTATAAATTTGTTTAATTTAGACATTTACATTCAAGTGCTATGCATGATGGCAAACCAGTGTGCTTTCAGGTTTTAGCTGCACTGTTGATAATAGTTAAGAGGATCAGTTCATTGTTGGTTTTGGTCTTTTCACTGGATGCAATGACCATGAAAAATAAAGAATATCATCAGCCTAATCCTATAGCAAATATTATTTGTTATTTGATCTTGAACTGTTGGACCTGCAGAGTTTAATATTGTTAGCGGCAGGTTTATTTGAAGAAACATGTTTGATATTGTTTCATTAACAGCACAGCTGTTGTGGATTGATCCACAGGGAGGCATTTCTTAGGAAATCACAGCTGGTTCTTTCAGGTTAGCTGTGACTCGCAGATAAACGCTCGACTCACTGTATGGGAAATAATCGCTTTTCTGTTTTTTTGCCTTTCCCTAGTTTTTTAAAAAACATTTTTTTAGCTTTTATCTTCTGAGTAACATTTACAATAACAAACACACTAATTAGCCACTGTAACCTCAGCCTGCAGAGGAAGACAGAAAGCCTCTGTGGTTGCTGATTCTTGGCCTCAGAGTATTCGCACAGGTCGGTTCACATAACCTCCGTTTTGTACAGAGGAACTTGACAGTACTGTTTTTCTTCCTTTCATAGCCTCATGTGGCTGCTACACTGAGCAGTTATCTATGTTTGCATTTGTTTGGCACTTAGCAGCTTTGGAAAGCTCAGCAAAGTGGATACAGCGATTCTTCATTGAGAGACGGCGCATAGATAACAAGGAGCCGTTGCCCTGTTAACATCTGCAGCAAATTTCACCTTCCCATTATAATACCCATACATCTTCTCACTGAGGAGAATTGCACAGAGGATGAAAGAAGCATTTGTCTGCTTGCTTTAAGACACTAGTGTGTCCTCTGGCATCAGTTAAATTCAGTTAGTAGCCCATAGCAGAGGACGATTAAAGGGCTAACAAATACAAATCTGCAAGACAGGAGAAATGGGAGAGAAGGATTCCCCTATCGGATTCTTTTATGTGCCATGTGGCTGACTGACTGACTGACTCCAGCTACTTTACAAGTCTCGACAGGTAAAAGACAATGCAGGACGATGCCTCATATCGGCAGATTAGTGGATGTGTGCCCGCGCATGTGTGTGTGTGTGTGTGTGTGTGCTTTTATAATTCATCAGTGTTATAGTTAAGTGGTTAAGACAAATTGGACAAAGTGTAACTAAAAATAGCACAGGATATTCATTGACATTCGGCACAGCTCCCGTCTTAATGGAAGCAAAATCTCTCCACCAAGACTCCATTTCATTTCTGCATCAGAAACTGTAATGAAGCAGCACTTTGTATAATCAGGTATCCCCAAAAGCCATACTGAAACAGTACCCTTTCAATTTCCTCACTGCTCCCGCTGAATAATGAGATGTTGTTTCGAAAAATAAATAAATCAGCGTTTGGCAGGCTTCTGATTGCTGCTGAACAGCGACTGAATCTTTTATCAAAGAGCAAAAAACAGTGAAGCAGACAAGAGTTTGCACAAAGTGATGGATTCTGAGGTAATAGACACATAAATGCAATTGGGTTTTTGGGGGATTTTAAAAAAAGAAGACAGCACAGTAGTCAGTTTAAATTCAAGGATTCGCTGACAAGATTAAAGAACACGACCACTCTGAGGAGGTGGAAAATAAATTTTGAGTGCGTGTCTAAAGGGAAGACAAAGATCGAAAGAAACAGAGGTGACATCAATTGGCAGTGACATACTTGTTTGTTGTTCTGATATTTCTTCTTTTCTCTCTACATGGCCTGGAAACTAGTTTAAGTCTAAGTTGCTGCTTCTCTGAAAATATATCTGCGTTAAAAATATATAGCAGTAAAAACATTAAGACTGGACTACTTTCAGGAAAAAAACTGCCTCATGTCAAGCATCGCGTCAGCTATACTGGTGCTTAAAGTGTACCCCAGATGGAATTAATACTTGGATGCTGACACTAAAGCAAGAAAGCATAGTTTTCAAACTGGAAAGAGATGTGTGGGGAGACGGCTCATCATGTGCAGGCAAATCACTCCATCTTTAGCTTGTCTCCGTTCCTGGTTGATATAAAGCCCAAAGTGAGATTGCGACATGAGGATTTACTGCAGATTGACTAGACTCAAATGTATATTTCATGGGGAAGGGAATCTGCAGTTAGTTTCACTTGTTTGTTGTTTAAGTTAAACTCACATGCTGGAAATGCTGAAAACAGCACAAAACAGAAAAGATCGTCTGTCTGATGAAACACCACAATTTTTTGTAGATGAACGTTTTTAATGATAAAAAATTATGCAGTTTAATGGTTTCTCCTGGGCAGACTTCTTTGGAAAAAATGACCCAAACAAAGATCTCCCTGTTACCACCACAGTAAACCAACCCCAACCTCAACCCTAACACACTATAAACCCTGACAGAGAACGACTATTGAGATTTTACATGCTTGTGACCACCGACCATGTGATGTTATCCTGTCTGCCATTTTGGTTCTGTGACAATCATATTGACAATGCAGGATCAAGCGATAAGGCCCCAGTCACACAGGCTTAGCCACTGCTCTGTGACCATGTGGGAACCACCGTCATGAGGGGAAAATATATTTTTTAAAATTCCATAACTGGTTGTGAATGGTTTCTGGGGGTTGATGGCAGTCACTGGGAAAATCATTGCTAAATCCCCAGTCACGCAGCCCTGTAGACCAGAAAGTGACCCCGTGGCAACCACCTCTCACTGGGGATAAACATGTACTCCCAAACTGATTGGCAAAAAACTCCTTGTGATTGCTTTGGCTGCTACCACATTGCAGCAGTCACCTGTAGTTTCCATGGAAGTGACAGACTTGTCTACAAACACTGTCCCGCTACTGTCCAAACTGTAGTGAAACCGTGAAAAGTGCAATGTAATCTGGAAACTTTTTGCTTCAAAGTAAAAGTTGTGTCTCAGTTCCTCAGCCAACACGTTTCAAAAAGTTCTGTTGTTTCAAGTTTTACTATCATTAGGCTAGTGCTTCGGTTGTATTTGCAGACAAACATAAGAAACTACAGGCAACTGTGGCTCTCAGCTAGCAACCAAAGCAATCCCTAGGAGGTTTTGAAAGCAGGACCTTCACCCATCTAGAAACCTCCACTGCCTCCACCTCCACTCCACTGAACTATGTGTGCATGACATCATGAGAGAAACCTACCCAGTGTCCAGATATTTTATTTATTTATCTATTTAGATCAGATGGGTATTTGTGCCATCAGTGTTCAAAAGCAAATAAAATTGCTCTAAAACGAGGATGTCAACGTCATTTTACATGGCGAGCCATACACAACCCACTTTGATCTTGAATGGGTGAGACCATTAAAAACAACATGATAAATGGTAGTTCATTGCCCACAATGACCTGTAACTGTAAACTATACTTATGTTAATTAAAAAAATGTCATTTTTTTCTTTTACCTACTTAAAAAAAAGACGTTTGTATAGATGATGGATGAAAACAGCAACTGTTCTGACATCTAATTGTTTATCCATTAGTCACTTACTTTGATATAGTATGAACAGCAGTGGGTGGTGGTGGAAGTGAGGAAGGGGTGTCCTTATCAATAAGAAAAGCTGCAAAACATGTGAAAAGAGATCAAAATCTATACACTGCTCCACATTTTCTAAAGCTGTCCAGTGGTCCAGGCTGGGGTCTTGGGCGGGCTGATATTGACCTCAAGGCCTTATATTTGACACTCCTGCTTGTGCATTTACTCGTGTTTAGTTCAAGAATAACAAAATATTCTTTTATTCACCATTATATAATATATCTGAGAGAATAACGTCTTTAGACTTCAATAGAGGTGCATGACAGGAAAGATTCATGAAGCACTGTTTGAAGCACTTTGTTATGCTAAGCTGAGATACACACACGAACCAAAGCTAACCTCTTACCATCTATGAGGTGACTGGAAAATCCTTTTGGGGTATTGTTGGGGTTAAAATTACTTGGTTTTTTTTCATTGTTTTTTTCACGTGCGTATGCCAGAGAGATATAAATGAATGTAGAAGTGAACCTCTGACTAACTTTGCAGCTCTTCCCTATTGATTAAGTGGTTGTTAAGAGTTTAAACAGAGCATAAAAGACTGCGGTAAGCGTGGTCGCAAATTTGTATAAAAAAAAAGAAACTTCTTTTCCTCGCTGATATGGTGTGAACATCATATTGTTGATATTGTTGTTTGTGTGACCGTACAGTCGTTCACTGTGCGCCTGCTGCTGCAGGTGAAGCTTAAATAAATGATGCGGAGGTATTGATTGATATTCTGTGAGCTGCTCTGCTCCAAGAGGAGAGAACACCTTGAGCTCACATCCATTACAATGAAGAACACAATAAACTGGGCCTTTTAAAATTCGGTTTCTCTTCTCTGAAGCTGCATGTTATATACCTCTGTCATATCAAAACACCCAAAGTGATGGGTTTATCCCATCTGACGGCTTCTTCACATTATATTAGTTTCATGAGAAAATCTATTCTGTACACAAAATGTCAAAAAAAAAAAAGCTGCATACACAAAATTTTGAAAGCTTTTGAGGCCTTTCATTCAAGGTCACAGAGAAAGTAACAGATTTCATTTTGAACTTTTAAAATCACTAGAATCAATCAATCAATAGAAAACCAAAATCAGCACAGATTGATTGGGTTTCTTCTTTGACCTGTTTTATTTACAATACAGATGTTTGTCACTGTTGTGTAGAAGCAACCTTGTGGCTGTTTTAGTTTCACATTATTATCAACGCCTGGATTTTTTTATAAGAAGAACTGCTGCCATCTTGTAAAATGTTTATAAAGATCTATTGATTGTTTTCTCAGCTAAGAATTAAAAACGTAATAAAAAGTATATTTTGTGACAATAGTACCTGACGTGGCACGCTTAACCAACAGGTTGCAGTTTGTGTGCTTTTGTACCTCTGCAGGTCTCTTATCATGGGTCAGCTCTATGCAAAGAAGACACATTGTGTTATTGTTGTGTCCCAGAAGCAAAATCCCTATGGTGGTGAGCAGTGTTGGTAAAATTACTTGAAAATAGTTACTTCTCCAAGAAAGTAATCCTGTTACTTTACCAACGTATTACTTAAAGTAATTAGTTACTGTATTACTTACTTGATACACAACCTGAATACGTAATAAAGCAATAGACTTTTCAGCCCGGTTCTATTTTTTCTGCATAATCAATCATATAAAATTGAATCTAATGGAAAAGTCTATTTTTTTAAATTGTGTTATTAGTTTTAATCTTTTAACTTTATGCACATTGCATCAAGCAAACGTTTTCTGCATATTCCAGCATATAAAATATATATTTTTTTGTGTTTACACTCTTTCAAATAGATGCAAGCAAAACACAGCAAAAATAAATGAAATCAAAGATTCAGCGCCACTAAGTCCTGTCATACGTTATTGTCATGAGACACTCATCACGGTTTAGTAACATAGTAACACAGCATTTTTATGGGAAAGTAACAGTAATCAAATTACTTTTTTGCAATAGTAATCCCTTAGTTGTTACTTGAAAAAAGTAATTGGCCCTTTGGTGGTGAGCAAAGAACATTAAAATTCTTTTTTTTTAAAATAAAATCTTTAGTTTTTAATGTCCTGTTTTGTTATTTATACACATCTGATCTTGTTTCTCCCCCCTGTTAGATTCCACTTTTAACTTTCTATATATGTTTCTAGATAAATACTCTAAATAATGACGTTTTCCAGATGAAGTCTCTGTAACTTAGTATACTTAGTTTGGCGACATAAACCACTGCTGCACTATAAGAATATAAATGGTGTTTGTCTGACTTGTTTGGGGTTATCACTTGTATCACATGGACTACATGGACTGTTATGCTTGTATATCAGAAAAAAAAAACACTGGTGTTTCACAGAGTGCACACTTTGATATATTAAATGGGATGTAGTAATTGTTTTTTTTTTCATTTGTTATAATGTCGTACACTGACTTTCTGTTAATGTATTTGATCACTATTGCAAACTTGAAGATCTTAGCACAAACAACATGCTCTAAATACTACATTAGTCATATCTGCAGACAATGTTGTCTTTATTCGAAAGGTTCACCTCAAAAAAGTGTGTGTGTGTTGCTCTCATGTGAGTATTATGGTGTACTGCCAGCAGTGAGATTAGAGCTATGCAGAAGAGGATAGGGTTTGGATAGGGTCCACGGCAACGGGTGAGCAGCAGCTTGGAGCGGCTCTGCTGAGAGTCAGTAGCTCTTCAAATGGAATAGCTTCATGTCGGTTTGCAGCATTAGATTAATGGTGTCGGAGAGCTCAGGCTAACCTTAGATTTGTCGCAGATGACGACTCTGTTAGTTAAAGGCTGTCAGCAAACAGAACCGTCATTTGTTTTCAAATAAAAGCACTCCTCTTCAGATTCAAATGACTCTGAGGTGTTGGATGTCTCCCCAGGAAACAGGAGTCTGAGGGGAGAGTGTTTCCTGAGCTCAGTGGCTGTTCCAGGGACTGTGCCAGTGCATAATGTAAGGCTACCAGACGTGTCTGCGAGTTCTCACAGAAGTCGTTCGTTTTAAAATGTTACAATTGTTCTAACAGAGCTGCAAATTGTTTTAGCCCCAGAAATCTGTTAAAAAATCCCAGATGGTGATCAATTATTTCCTGAATAATTTGCCCTCTGCTGTCTAAATGAATTGCCATCCTGCTCAAGGGCTCAGCCACTATCATGTGACCATATGTCTCAGTCACATTGTACCAGGAGCTGCAGCGAGAACAGGAACATACACATAGCAACCAACAAAGCATATTATTTACAGTAGACAGCAACAGAGAAAGCAATGAGATTGTTTTCATGTAGAGACTGCACTCAGTTCAGCTCAACATCTGGCAGAGAACTGAGCACACACACTAAAGCAAGCCAAAGAGCTAATTCAGCTCATCCATCTGTAGTTTGCGTGAACATAAAAGCATGAAACAACATCTCTGTGTGCTTTGTAAAACACTGCAGGAGCATGCTTTAAATGCATGTTTGGTTTCTGTTGCCCCTTTATTCCTCAATGCAAACTGAGTTTACAAGGAAACATAAAGCCAAAAAGACTTTTTCCTCATCCTTCTACACAATCAAGGTAATCTAAGCCACAGCTCTTGCCAAGTCCTTGACAGACGAGTAGGCAGACACCAAGAAAAACATGTCTCGAAAAGATCAGCATGTCACCCTTTCCTCTAATGTGTTGTTCAGAAGCCAAATTTTAAGTTTAAACATCAGACATGTTATTATTAAGGCCTCGTGTCTGGATAAAGCCTGGCTTTGACCAGCTGAAAGAGAGGTAGAGACTAAAGGGGAAAAAATAGTGCATAAAAAGCTTAATTTCTTATTATTGATGTTAAATGGGATATAGTCAAAATGAAGTCAAAGATCATTTATTTTATATGGTACTTAAGATACTATCTAGTCTGAACAGCATCACTGAAGCATGTCAGAATCCATAACCACGTGTTTTTTAAACCTCTTGCAGTATTATTTTAGCTCTTTTTATGCTTTAAATAATATTTACAACGAGTAACAGTGTTTGTGTGCCAGGAAGTGGAGGGTCTCTGATACAATCTGCTTTTGCTCCCTCCCGCAGTGATCTTGTAGGTGAGGAGCTAAAAATCCTAAAAGAATGTGTTTTACATACAGCATACAGTTTAGTGCTTTCATGAACCAAAAAGACAAGAGGAGGGGAAATCGCCAATGACCTCTAGGACAGGGAGGTGGTAGCAGCACTGGGACTGAGCATCATCCTGTTACACTCCAAACATGTAAAAGCGATTAATCTCTTGGCTGCCCTCTTCTTCAGCTGTGGGAAAATTCCTGAGATGTCATTAGGGGAGGTTTCCTACTTCCGGTCATACACAGAAAGTGTAAGGAAACGCAAGCGTAATCCCCCAAGTTTTAGCCCACGAGAGGCCGATTAAGGAAGTGTGGCAATTAAAACAAAACAAAATGAAAAAAAAACCCCCCAAAAAACAAAAACTGGCTGAGTACATATATGATACAAAAAATATCCTGTACCACTTAAATTTAATTATGTACTGTTTCATAGTGTACACGTTTATGATACATAATATTGTTCTGACAGTTGTACTGTCTTTTCCTCTCTGCGTCTGTCTGAATGGATAAATTATTAAACATCTAATTTGAAGTATTTATTTCGCTATGGAAATAGTTCGCTATGGCCTTCAAAACAACCCATATACCGGACACTTTTATTTTAAGTGAGTGTCCCCATCAGTAAGACAACATTTTTGTCAGTGCGTCATTATGTAAAAGGCCCACAGTTAAATAAAAAGCACATAATCCATATTCCTCCTTTTAGGCCATATTTGTTACACTCAAATCATAAAATGTAATACAAGCTTTTATGGATTTCACCTTGATGTTTGACTCTGTAACTGCAGTGTGCAAAAAATATACATAAGTCATAAACCGAGGTCGAGACAGCAGCAATTAGCTTTTGTTCTACAGTACATTTACCTGACAGTTTATTAAGCACATCTTGCTAGTACCAGGTCGGACCTCACCCTTTGACTTCTCGACTGCTTTGATTCTTCACGGCATAGCTTCAACAAGGTGCCAGAAACATACTGAGAGATTTTGAGATGATCTGACCTTTGTGACATGGAGGAGCACAGAAGTAGCCATCAGATGTTGGACACACTGTGATCGTAAAGCAACTATATTGAGTGTGTTGTTGTGGTGTTTAAACAATGCTCAAACAATGCTAAGAGGCTAAAAGGTGCCAAATACCGTACTATCCCCCACACCACCCAGACTAAAACACTGAGACAAGGCAGGATGGGACTGTGCTCTGATGGTATTTACACCAAATTCTGATCGTAACAACCACACATCACAGCAAAAACTGAGACTCATTAGACCAGGCAACATTTTTCCAGTCATGTATTGCTCCAATTTGGTCATTCTGTGTATTAAATTAGAGCCTCAGTTTCCTGTTGTGATGTTTCTGGTGTGTTCTTCTGCTGCTGTATCCCAACAATTAAAAAATAGTTTTGCAAGGTTAGACATTAAAGCAAAAAAAAAAAAGCATGTCAGTTGGTGCACATTGACAAATTTCTGACTTCTGAATATATTTGCTGTTACAATCATATTGTATTGTATTTGTATGTAATGCGATTTTAAAATCAGTTTTGCATTCACAGTGTGTGAGCAAAATAAAATTGTACACAGCAGCTTATGACTTACAATGAAAAATAGAAAAGTGAAGAATTCATCAGATGAAATTATTACATAATAGCACAGGGCTAACAGAATAGCATAACATTAGGATCCAAATCAGACGTTTTCAGCTCAACCTCTCCATCAGGAGAGTGCATCGAATCAGTTCCAAGCCATTTGCTTTTGCACCAGGCGCAGAGCTGTTGTAGGACCACCCGGCCAGCTTTTCCACCAAATTAGAAAGAGCTAACATATTTTGAGATCATGTAACGTTCAGTCCATAGACTCAAGTGCTCTTTTCCTGCTTTTTTTTTGTGTACTAAATGCATGCATATGTGCTTAATGCTGCTAATGTCTGCGCTTGCACTATTGAACTGCCCGTACGCTAGAATTCACATCCCATTCATTCTAATAATGAGGGCGAAAAGAGGTATTTGCTTGCCACCTGATTTGCCATCTATGAGGTTTAATCACTAACCACTGTCCAGTTAGTGGTTAGTGGTAGAGGGGGGGCCTGACTTTGTCTCTTTTTAATATTTGTTCTTGTTTGTTTACAGCAACCACAGTATTAGAACAGGGCAGTCATAAAGATGCTTGCATCCAAGAGTATTAATGTATTAGCTCAGAGTTGGAAAGTTTCAAGTCACAGGTTTAAAACAAAAACCAGGCAGTAGAATTTTTATCTTCCTCAAACTGGCCTGAAAAGAACATATATGCTTACTACATTGTACCATGATACTGAAAAAAGGAGTACTGCCTGTACAGAAGGTAGCTATTATAATCAACCTCTGTAGAGGACCATTTATGAAAAAAAGGATTTGGGATGACAGAGTACTAATACATCAACTCCAAGGGAAAGAGTGCCATTTAATCTGGAAATTCTGAATGTAAATAAGTGTACCCAAGAACAGCTTACCTTTTTGCTTTTGGGTACTGGAAAAGACGTGGATATGAAACATATCTTTGCTTTGCTTTCCAACGTTTTGCCTCTGCTCATTATACCTCCAGGTAGGACCGAAGCAATTTCATTCCTTTGCAAAAAGCAATGATCAAGTTGTAACTCCAAATAAGGCCATAATTTCTGCCTTGTTTTCGTGGTCTCATTTCTCAGTTGCATAACTCAAAAATGTTTCAGCATATAATTTGCTCGAGTATAAGTTTTCATGGGAGACACCTCCTTTTTTATTTTTCATGTCATTTCATGACATTTCTTTATGGTTTCCATCCTATACAAATGTTTGGATCGGGCTCTGCTTTGAAAGGAAACTTTTAGCCTAAAATTATTTAATAATGAGTTAATGACACGGTGAAGATTGTTCCTGCATGCACGTACACTGAGCTGACACAGGAGTCAACACAGAGCGGACCATTAGCCCCTATCTGATTACGGCACTTCACCTAGGCAACCAAGTGCTGTTGTGGTCTGATCCAAGACCCTCTGGGCTAAAGAGCGCAAACACACACAGCACTTGACTTGGCCAACCTTGAGAGGTTTCAGATGGCTATAATTTTCCCTAAAACCAGAGAAAAGTAGCAAAATGCGGTAAAACATGAGCCAGGATACACATGAGAAACTAAACTGCAATGTGACAGCAAACCCTCTGCTAAGGGGATTTTTTTAATTGCAAGAAAATGATCTTTAGTTTATTTCTGGAAGAAGTGTATCTGAAGAAAAACAGTGAAAAACTGGAAAAAAAAAAAATGCCACGGGCAAAATGAAAGAAGATGATCTTTTTTTTTTCAGGTGAGTTGTAATGAATTTTTATCTTATGTCCCCTAAATCAAGATAATTATTTTCTCCCTTCTACACTTGCTAAAAATGTGCTCTGTTAACAAATAAATTCCCTTTTATTTTACTTCCTGCATCAGTAGCTACACCCTCGATGCTGTGCAAGCAAGTGACTTCTATTCATTTTGACTCTCCATTGAATGTTTTACATAGTGTTTAGACAAATGTATCCCATAAAATGTATACATGTAGCCACCATTATATGGCAAAATAAAATTGAGTCAAATATTAGCATACTGGAGCTAAGTCCAATTAAAATAATCACACAAGCATCTAGACACACGCAGTTTATGGGTAGTCTTTTCTTTTTTACCAGAAGTTGTTATTGAACTTGTTGCAGTACAACAGAGTATAGCTAGCCATTACTGCCCCACCTAACAGAGAACCTGCAAAACAAGTTAATCCAATGTACAAATTCTACTTCAATAATTCTGTGGGGATAACCATGGTCCATCCTGTCCTCGTTATGGACCACATGCAGGACACTCATGATTTGTCCTGCAGGTCTCATGGTAATGTTCTCCCCTTTCGAGTCCTCTGCATTCAGAAAATGCAATAACTGTGAAATTAAACTATTCTTTATTTGCTGGGAAGCCCCTGAGACCCTGTCTGGGGCTCGCACTTGACAGTCTGCAATATGAGAAGCTTGGTGGGCAGTCAAATTCCCAGACTGAATACAGATCGAACTCTTCGGGACAGATCTTGGTCCATAAGATATATTACACCTCTTTCTCTTTTTTAAGTTTCTCTGTACACTTTTAAAGCACATATTTGTACATACATTTATGAGCATGTTAGTGTATATTATGTGCACTGCATATATAATTTAGTCTCGAGTCTCTCTGTGATATACGGAAACCACACACATCTGCTTTTAACAACAAGACCGAAACACCCTTAAGCACCAGGCTACAACTCCTCACTTAGAGTTTAGCTCTTCGTATCATATTATGTAAATGTTACAGTCTATAGAACTTATGACAACATCATCAACTTGCCAGAAGTGATGCAGTTTGCCAAGTGCTCTACTTTTTGATTGCTCCGGCTGTGCCACTTAATTTTATTTTCATAAATTAAATGTCAGCCATGGCTGGAGAAATAGCAATAAGTAGTCGTGCAGACTGTGTACATCTTTTTAAAAGTATGTCTTTAGGGCCATGGATTTCCATATTGATATGAGATGCAAATAGCTCTTAAATTAAATCATCACAGAGTGGGTCTAAATGCAGCAGCAGATGAAGGCGAAATCAAAACTTTTTCACTGTAAATGTAAGTCAAGATTAAGCTGGTCAAGAAAATGTTGAGAAAATGCTAAGACGTAAAGCAATCATTCGGATTATGCTAACTGATTATGATGCACGAGCTACAAAATGTCATTAATTATCAGAAAAGATAAAAAAGTGGCTGAAAAAACTTTATGGAGCAAACACCACAGTATCTGCTGAGAAGATTCTGACTGAGTGGTCTCTGTGGGTGGATTATTTAAGATAAAGTCTGGCTTTTTTTTAATGTTAACTGTACTCGGGGAGTTTAATTTATCACTTTATCGTCTTTCAGTCCCCTTAGTCACTACAGGCTTTGTGGTGTAAAACAGCTGTTGATAAGATATAAATGATTAAATACTCGGATTTCAATTTCTGGCGTTTTGAAAGGTTATGGTGCAATCTACGGTTATCTTGCAAGAAATACAGAACTAACAGCAATAAATCAACAATGTTCAGTTTTAATTATCCATGATGGTAAGCTCATGTAGTATCTACTCATTTTTTATTAGTTTTTTTCTTAATCAGTTTCTTTCAAATGCAATTAACTCCTAAACAACAATTAGCAACATTTGTTATTATTTTTTGTTTTCATTTTATTTTTAAATGAACCAGTACAACAAACCAAACTTGAGTTGTTTTAGGTGATATCTGACAAATTGCTAGTAGGCTGCTGGTATTCAAATTATGTCAAATATTTAGCTCTAATGGAATTTAAACATGTGTAAATGAAAAACAAATAAATGAATAAAAAATAACATAGTTGTAAAGAAGGTAAATGTTCACTAAAGAGATTAGTTCACTGACTCTGGGCAGGAAATATAGAAACCCAAAATTAAAACAGGCTGTCATGATCACCAACGTTTTGAGTTTTAGTTTATTTTGATGTTTATAGTTTATGTTTAAGTCCTTTAGGTTTTCTAAGGTAATTTCTACCATGCGTAGATTGCCGTTCTTTGTTTATTAGATTGTCTTCTACCCCTGTGTTTTAGTCTCCCTCGCCCTTCATGTGTTTCACGTTTGCTTGCCTTGTGTTGTCAAGTTCTTGTTGTCTCATTATGTTTCCTGTTTTATTTTGATGAGGTCTTGTGTTCCTATGTTCAAAGTGTTTAGTTTTACCCCCTGTGACATCGTTATGCGCATTCATATCAGCTGTTTCCCCATGGGTTTCCACTTCCCCTGATCACCTCATGTGTGCATGTAGTCTCTGTGTTTCCAGCCATTTGTTGTCAGGTCGTCTGCTAACTTCATGTCATGTTTCCAGGTTCCTCCAAATATCCATGCCAGGTCTCTGTGTTCAAGGTTTTTTTTCATGTTTTAATCTTAGTTCACACAGTTTAGGTTATTGTTTAGCTTCATCATTGCCTTTTGTTTTGTACTATTTTGCCAGCCTTAATAAACAGCTCGTTTTGTTGCATCTCTTCGCGTGTCTGCTCTTTGGTATCTACTGATACCACACAGTCTGCTTTAGCCAGACTGTGACACAGGCAAAAAAAGGGAAGACAGACAGACAAAAAAAAAAAGACCCTTTAAATCTAAAAACAAAACAAAAAACAGCTGGTGCATTTTTTGTTACACTGTTGATCAGAAGATCAACAGTGTAACTGATCTTCAACAAATTCTTATCTGGCCTCCTGTTTGACTTAAAAGCGACCAGTTGATCCTGTTGGAACTTGAGTTCAAATGGATGATGCCTTAACTCTGGGCTGGTAGGGCTCAGACGAAATCAGCTTTTCTCCATCAAGCTAAACTGTTTTACAAGACCACAGATAAATATGTTTTTGCCCATATGATGTGTAGTAATACAAATATACGAAACTAATTTCAAGCATCTGGATGATATCAAATGGGATCATACCAAAACATTTACCGCTCGGCTTTTGATGAGTGGTTCTGTTCCCCATGCATGAAATCAAATCAGTGATTATTGTGACACTGAAGACAAAGTGTCTGCTCTTAGCTATTGCACCTGGTTATAAATCAACAAAGATTATTTTCCAAATACCAGAGTCAAACAAAATATATTTTTTTCTGTTATAAATGAAACATTGGCAACCCTGAAAAAAAAAAAAACCCACTGTCTTACACGCTGATGACTGGAATAAAGAAATCGAGTCTTTTTGACTGATTGATTGATTTTCTTTGCTAATGGATCAAAAAGTCTTGGTTTTGTGCTTTTTATGTAACACTATTTCCACAACAACATAACTATAACTGTGATCGACTGTAATTTTAATAACTATGGATGTATGCTACAAATGTACCGAACATTGAGCACCTTTCCAGGCACTACTCAAAGCAAACCAGACACCGGACAGTCATCTCAGTCATAACTGTCATTATTCCTATCACAGTCTGAAGCCCAGCTGCTGCACCAGGCAGCATTTCAATCAGGATTCCTCTGCTGTGCTGAGTAGCTACAGAAGTTATTTTGCCTTGTGGAAGATTTGTAGCCAGACAGCGACAGATAGAGAGTGGCGTTTTCTGAGACACGAGTTATTTAAGACCGCGACCTGACTTTAAAGTGGGGCCATGCCTCATTGTGTATGTCATGGTGGAGGTCGACATTCAAGGTGTCTACACCTTACAGATGATGGTGCCTGGGTGGCAGCTAGATGGAGGTGGATGAAAGGAAGTTGGATGGGTCTTGAGAAAGAGGTGAAGGTTGTGAATGGACGGTAATAACAGCAGCTGTAGAGCTTTTCATCTTAGCTGAAACAGGGGTCTTCTTCTCAGTGTGTCATAGTGTGTTTATACCCTAAGAGAAAACGAGTTCTGAGATTCAAAAAGGGACCTCGTCTTATGACTCCAAGCAGACAGATGGGCATGGAACTTACATTTGGAGAAGCAAACACCTTGGGAATCAAAATGAATTAAAAATCTCATAAAGAACCTGGATATGAGAAGAGAATGGTGAATAAATAGACTAACAGTGAGAAAAGGGAAAGACGGGACTATAAATACACAGAAAGCTAATTCACTGACAAAACACAGGAGAGACTAATCGATAGCAGCAAATCAATCCTAAAAATGGGGAAAATATGAAGATGACTGGAAGCTAAACAGCAGGACACCCATAAAAATAGACAAGGCAAAATAGGATAATAACTATGAGACAAGCAAAGTACACAAAGACAAACAAAGCAAAGAACACTGGGCTTTTGGGGAGAGGTAGAAACACTACAAAAAAATGAAAGCAAAACTAATGGTAAGAGGAAACAGACGACATTCACATCATTACTTAAATCACTGTATTCAAGCGATCCAAATAAAACATGGTATACAAGATGACACTGTGCCACAGTAAAATGCAATAGAAAGGGGCAATTAGAGTGATACTTACACAGTGAGGATATTTCACTTTTGAACAGGATCTCACGAGCCTCGTGTGGCCTGCCAAGCTTCAACCGTCAGCTTCCATTGAAGAAAGAAGAACAATTAAACTAAAACACATGCTATCATTGCTGAAATACTCATTCATACACAAGATGGCCGCGATAATACGATGTGCAAAAAATGTTTCCAATTAACTTTTGTTTTACTATACACTCACTTGGCGCTAGTACCAGCCTGGACCCCTTTCTGCCTTCAGAACTGCCTTAATTCTTTGTGGCACAGATTCAACAAGTTGCTAAACAAGTTCCTTACATCCGAAGACGTGCACACTGTGGTCAGCACCAGTGTTGGGGCCATTACTTACTACATTACTCAAATATGATCCAAATGCAGTAGGTTACTTCATTACTCGCTGGAGAAAGTTCTTTGTTACACTTACACTTAGACTGTCTTTACTTTGTAAAATGACCTAAAGCATATTGCCATATAATTATCAGTTGCTAATATAAACCTGAGGCTATAGTCCCACTCTCTGATAGAGATCCCTATGCTAATGGGGAAACACATAGGAGATTCTTTCTACACAAAGCAACAACATTGAAAATAATGACTGTGATTTAGAAACATAAACAGGCAGAAACGGAGGCTGTCAGCCTGACTGTTCATCACTGCCTTTGTTACCTGTTGAAGTTCAGGGACCAGCTGCTGGGCTGGGTTCACCTGTCAGCTTCAACATCACTGAGTTCTTGGCTTCCTTTGTGTTAGCATCCTGTCTGTGCAGATATCTGCTAAGATAAAGAGTACTGTGCAGTAGTTTCTGTCCTGTACACGGTATGCACTTGTCCTTTCATGCTATAAAAAGTATTGTCCATATCTCCACTGTAGATCACGCCACCATTTTCCATCTTCTTTCAACACATGAACTGAAATCAGCTCAGCTCAGCAAGTGTGCAGGAACAAGAAAAAAACAAAAACAAAACATGTTTGTTTAATGTTTTCATTGTGCAGATATCACAAACCTTTGTAGCATGTTACACATTGCACACCACACTGGTTAGCAGCAATACTGAGGAAGGCTGTGAAATTTAAACAATACTCAGCAGGTTAGAAAATATCCCCCACACCATTACTCCAGCAGCGTGAAGCATGTTTTTATAAAGAAGGATTGCTTTGTGTGGTTTATGCCAAATTCTAATTTTGGTGAGCCTATGTGAATCAGTCTCTTGATCTTAGTTTACACAACTGGCATCTGGTAAGGTCTTCTGCTGCAGCCCATCTGCTCCAAGCTTCAATGTGTTGTGCAACAAACAAACAAACAAAGAGACTTGAGAGGTAACTTTCTCATCCAATCATATTTGCGGATCATGAAATATTACATAATGGTTTGTCATAGCAGAGGTCTTGGCCAACACTGAGGCTACTATTAGAATAATCCACAAAGCAGATCACTGTTCAGGACTGCTGTTAAAGCTGGGTGCGTCATTAGTGAAAAAAGGCATTCACAAAGAAATCTCTTTTTCCATTAATGTGTCTATAATACGTAATATGCTCTTCTTACTGGTATTTTACCAGTATAAAAGGGTGTCAGACACCACTGACACATTTAATCTAAATGTGTCAGTGGTGTTTTATGTTGAATGTTTATTCTGTTGTTAAAGATTAAGATCTCTTAATGTTCAGGTTAATGTACTACACATGCACGCTGCTTTGCCCGAGGCTCTTTTTGCCATTTCTGTTCAGGAGTCTAAAATCTGCCCTCTCTTCTGGTTAATGTTTCAAAGGCTACATTTGAGAAGTAGTTTCATCTACAGAGAATAATACAACACCTACTGCCGGGTGCTAGTATGTGTTGCAGTGCCTATTACTGTAATGCATTACCATTTCTCTGCAAGATACAATCAGTATCTTTGTTTTTTTAGCTTTCTTTATGGTGTTAAGCCATGCAGTATCAGACCAGCCAAATTTTAATTGTGTAACCCCACACTATCTTGTGCACAATTATAGTGCCTATTACTATTTTTCAGATAATTTCTTTCCTCGTTAACAGTTTTGTGTGAGCTGCCGGGACCTCAGTGCAGCTAGAAGCTGTCCTTGCTGTTGTCTCCTGGCGCTCTTCTCAGTGTAGCCACGAATTGCTTTCAGCTCCGCTTAGCATTGCAGCCTAATGTGTGTAATTGTGTAATAGATCGGTAAATGTTTTGTGGAAAATGGGGGCAATTTTAGTTGTCAAATAACCTGTTCTTTCTGCAGTTGATGTGAACTGGGCAAGATAGCCCAGTTCACATCAATGAAAGCAGCATTTTGTTTTTTTCTTCACATATTCCCTCCCATAGAGTTTCTTATCTCGTCTCCAATATCTGCAAACTATTTGAAGTGTTGTAGTGTGAAGACATTTACCGACAAGAGCTCGTACAATGTATTACGCCATTGATTATTCATGCTCTACCTGTTCTTTTATTTTAACAAATTTTAGATGTTTGGCAGTTCAGACCACAATTAAGTGCAGCAAAATGGAACAATCAAACAGCATCTCCTGACCTGTACAAACTGTGCAAACTAAATGCTTTGCAATGTACTGACGTAAAAGTTTAAACCTTAATGAATCCCCGTTAAATGACTGTCAAGTGCCAATTGACTGTTATTCTATAAACTGATGTAAACTCAATTTGGTGTTGGGAGTCAAAGTAAATAATACTTTACAAGTAAAAGGCAACATAATACCATAATTTAATGGTGGAATACAAAATAATGTGTCTCAAGGTTTTAGTGTCTTGTCCACATTATTCCCTGGTTATCAGCTTTTTCCTTTGTATCATCCATTTATTAGAGTCAAGTTCATGCATTCGTTCATTGCATTCATTGGGTGTAATTTTATGCTAAGATGTTGGAGTTCTTCTTCTAGACAATATGACTTAATTTTGCAAATGAAGTCATATTGTCTTTTTAAACACTGGCACTATGATTGCTGAGATAAAGAGCATTTGTGTTGCCAAGAAAAGCTTTGACATTCAAAAAAACAGTTTTTGTGAAAAATCTATGCTTCACTCGTAAAGTTTTTCCCTCCACAGCAAGACAAACATGGAAAATGTCAACTGAATTTAGGTTCAAGGGTCAAACACTGTGTATGGATACAGGTGGTTGATCAACTCATCTTACACCACTCAGCTGTAGACTAGACAAGATTTGTGACTCACGTGACTCTTTTGGGTGATCAGAAGTAATATAACAATTGTTATAACACTGAAATGATTTTTTTTTAAAAAGAGAGAATACAGGCCCTAGTCAATGGCATGTAAAAAAGCACCCCCCTTTGAGAGACATAAGCCTTAAGGTGCAAAGTGTTACATTTTCCATGTCCGTGAAAATGGGAACGCTCATCCAGGTCAGAGTGACTCAAATTTTGCCATCACGCCATGAGCTCAAGGCTCTGTGTTGCAATCTGCATATTGCAACACAGAGATAGTAAGCTACAGTACACAAACTCTGCTCGTGTCCAGCAGGCAAACCTCAAGCAAACATGAAAAAAAAGGACAATCCATGTCTGCATCACAAAACAAATAAAAACAGCCATGTTATTTTTTTTAGTTATTTATCTCTCCAGCTGACTGTCTTGCTATTTGTTTGTCACTTTCGCCCTAAGACAGCTAACCCTAACCCCCGCGACCCTGAAAAGGATAAGCGGATGCGAATGGATGGCTGGATGGATGGATGGATGGATGGATGGCTGGATGGATGGATGGATGGATACTGGTAAAGCACGTTTTTTTTTTACTCTTTGTATGTTTTCCCCCAACTCTGAGTTTGTGTTTATATCACACCTTCTGTGGTTAATGAGCATCTCATTTTGGTCACTAAACACTTTGTGGCATTGGGCCTGTGGCTTACAGGCTTATTCACTACATCATCTCAGTGCACATTTTTTTCTCAAATAATAGATGTTCCAACATAAAAGTAAACATATATCTGTGGTTTAAAAAATGTTTTTTCATAGTGAATCAAATCATATGCCTACAATCTCAAAGCTGAGTTACTGTACATCCATGCATGCATTTGTTTTATGATTACTTCTTTAAATTGCTGACTTGGTTTAAAGAAGAGTCTTTGTGGTGCCTCACTGCCATACCTGGAAGTATTTGTTCTTCATTCAGAGTGAACACAGTCAAATTCATATTAATAAAGCCATTACAAACCTGTACAC
>VURO01023214.1:10951-25020 GCA_015108175.1 Pelvicachromis taeniatus | reverse complement strand
GGGCTGGGTCGGTCGGGCGGCGGTGCGCGGCCCACTTTGCGGGGCTCTTCCGAGGCTGGTGGAGCAGTCGCTCCGTTGCCCTTCACCTGCAAGGCGAGCTGTGCACCGCCGCTACTAGCAACTAGCCCGCTCGCTAGCGCTACTAGCCCGCTCGCTAGCGCTACTTGCCCGCTCGCGCTACTTGCCCGCTCGCGCACCTGCGGCTTTTAGTCTGGTGCGGCTAATGTATGAACAAAATATGATTTTTTTCATAATTTCAAGTTGTGCGGCTAATATTCAGGTGCGCTTTGTAGTCCGGAAAATACGGTAGTTTGTTTTCCATTCGCTCGATTACACTTATGTTGCTGTAGCAGGTGTGCAGCTCTTTTTCACAGAAGACGCTTCACGTCGCACAGCAGCTCGTGTACGTAACAACGTTAAGAATGACCACTCCAGTTTCCTGGAGTTTTGAATGCTAGCTCAGTGTCAACCGTGTTAATCCCGCCTCGCTTCTGTGCATAGAACACAAAAAGTGACAATTATTCATTATTTATTTCCTGGACAGCGTTCACTATGACATCTGGGTCTCTTTGAGGGAAGGTAACAATAAACCGCTGCCATCCAAAGGGCACGGTGTCTCCTGATGTTCCTCTATTTCAGCCTGGTGTCAGATACACACAGAAACAGTGTAGAAACCCTTTTGCTTTCATAGTGACGTGGTGTTCATGGTGACACGTGACCAACACAGTTCGTTGCTGCTTCACAGCACAGTGGGGTCCTTTTTGAACACACTGATAATCCTGCTTTCTCTCGTTTGCAGCTGCTGCGTCCGTGCGTGAGGCTAATAGGCTAAGGTTAGCCTGCGTGGGTTCAATAGGCTAAGGTTAGCCTGCGTGAGGCTAATAGGCTAACGTTAGCCTGCGTGGGTTCAATAGGCTAAGGTTAGCCTGCATGAGGCTAATAGGCTAACGTTAGCCTGCGTGAGTCTAATAGGCTAACGTTAGCCTGCGTGGGTCTAATAGGCTAAGGTTAGCCTGCGTGAGTCTAATAGGCTAAGGTTAGCCTGCGTGGGTCTAATAGGCTAAGGTTAGCCTGCGTGAGGCTAATAGGCTAAGGTTAGCCTGCGTGAGGCTAATAGGCTAAGGTTAGCCTGCGTGAGGCTAATAGGCTAAGGTTAGCCTGCATGAGGCTAATAGGCTAAGGTTAGCCTGCGTGAGTCTAATAGGCTAACGTTAGCCTGCGTGGGTCTAATAGGCTAAGGTTAGCCTGCGTGAGGCTAATAGGCTAAGGTTAGCCTGCGTGAGGCTAATAGGCTAAGGTTAGCCTGCATGAGGCTAATAGGTGCCACTTTTAATAGATGAGTAAAGACATGTAGAACACAGTGACTTCATCAGATAGGACACTCTGTAAACCAGCATACGCATCATGGCTGAATAACAGGAGTGCTTTCAGTCAGTGAAGAGCTGGAAACAAAAATGTGAACTTCTGTCAGATTGAGTAACATTGCTGTGAATACATTTCCACATTAGTGTGAAGCACGTTGAGTCAGTTCACCATTAAAAACCCTTAAACTTGATGTCTACCAGCTCAGAGCATAAAAATATTATAAATATGAATCACTGCAGTATTTACATTCCCGTGGATTATTAGTGTGTGTGTGTGTGGTTCGCTGTTCATAATTTGTGTGTAAATCTGCGCCTACGCAGATTCCTACGCATGCATGTGTGTATTGGGCTGCAGGAACACGGTTGCCTAGGAGACAGCCGGGCTCATTTTCATGTGTTTGAGCAGAGCTATGAGTCATTCCACGCACGCCATCTCTTTCTCCTTCTGTAGACACCAGATATGGATAATTTAGGACGCTGTCATTTCCTACCATTTTCTCCCACTTCCTGTCCCTCCATCCTCGTCGCTCTGCTGCCTGTAGAGCGGCGTTCCTCCCTGCTCCTCACTGCTCCTCACTGTCTTTTTGTTTGTCACTGTGCATTATCCCCACAGGCCGCTCTCTGTAATGCAGTTAATGCAGGTTTGCATTTTATTGAGATGCACGGTTGTGAATGAATGTGCGGATAAAACGATGGCAGAAGAACATCACACACCGGTTAAAACCATCTTCCAAATATTTGGTGGCCTCCCTTTGGCCTCTGTGTTAGACCGTTACCTGTCCACGCTTCGCCTGCCACTGTGTTTTAAAAGGGACAGACTCCACGGCCCCCAACCCTGAGTCGGCTAAGCAAAACTGAAACGTATATTGATCCCAGCTATATTTTCTTATAACAGAGATCAGTTCTAACACCGTCTTTTTTTTCCTGTTTTCAGTGTGTTGTTATCCGCCGCCGGTTTAGAAGAAGTCCAGACACTGCTCAGCATCATCCACTCCAATGATGTCAGTGGCATGTGACAGTTATTGGTACAAAATGACATGCACTGGACTTTGCCATGCTAAGCTCTTCTTAATTTATTTGAGCTTTCTGCTTTCTGTTTCAGTTTGTAACTGAGAACTCCAGACTAACAGCCAAAGACCTGCGTGATTGTTTCTCACAGCCAGACTACAGGTGGGGAAGATTCAGCTCCATAGCTCTGTTTTCATTGTTGTTGCTTTCGAGCGTGGTAAAACAAAGATCTGGCTGCACCACATACCCAGTGATACCTGCCACTTAGTAACTTCTTATTGCATTCGAGTGTGTTCTCGAAATTCTTGCGCTCTTTGTTGCAGCGTGTCCAGGCTAGTAGCTGTTACAGTGACTGCGTCATGCCGACATTTCCAAACAGTTGTGAACTCATCGTTAATGTGCTTCCTTGGAACAACAACGATGGGTCTTTGGTGATCTGTTAGGCATAGCTTAGCAACCACTAAGCTGCTAGCTTATAGGTGCAGTTAGCGTGTCCTTGTCAGTTGCAGAGACAGAACTACACGCGCCTCACCTTCCTAATGCTGTTCCTCCACTGAGCCTGAACAGGAGGTCAGTGTTGAGTAACCCTAGCAGCTTTTAGCAGAACTCCTGTGCAGTCTCATAAAGTAAAGGACGGGTCAAAGGGAGTTTTGTGTCACCGCATTAAGCTGCCTCTGGATTCTGGCTTCAACAGCTGAGCTTTATCTCACTGTTATCTACTGAGATGTAAGTTTGAAGTGTGTCGGACTTACGAGGCGCCCGGTGAGCTGCTGAGCAAAGGGCTAAATTCAGTACGAGGCAACCTCTGCCCTCTTTTTCTATCGTGTGACGCAACGCGCAGGCTTTACATTTACACTTTCTCTGAGATTATCTCATCGATCTAAAGCACCCGTCATAAACTGTCATAAAGGGAACGTGTTATAGGATGTAAGTGTCATCGTTATGTCACAGATGTTGGCCTGTTCTTGTCTGCTCGTACCGTCAGCGCGGTTAAACCGAGACGATGAAGAGCTTTTGCCTGAGCTATAAGGCCTGCATGCGTCTGATACACGTGTACATTATTTTATCACTGCATAAGATGGTTTTATTCAACGTCTGCTTTTATCATTAAAGCTTTAGACTTTCACTTTTATGAACAGGCTTTAATTTTACATGAAAGTCGGCCACACATGCAGAAACGAGCAGAATCACTGTAGCCGTCAGTCCATTGTGATGCCAGCTGCCATGGAAACAAGCCACAGTTTTACACATTCAGCTGTCAGTTATTAAAGGTTTTTCTGATCGGGACGTCACTCCAGCTTAGACAATGTTGACGTCACAGTTAGTAGGATTGATTTTGTTTGTCATTGAGCCTATTACACATGTATGGATCACTTCATATAGATCCGGGGTGGGGAACTCCAGGCCTCCAGGGCCGGGGTCCTGCAGGTGTTAGATCTCACCCTGGGTCAGCACACCTGAATCAGATGGTGAGTTCATTAGCAGGCCTCTGGAGAACTTCGGCTGTTTCTCAATTGGAAGTACGCGAGTCCGGACTCGCGTTCTCGGCAAGACAGGACTTCCCGAGAACGCGAGTAGGGACCCGCGATTTGTGCAATTGGAACGCCAGCGTACTCGATGATGTCACAGGTCATGTGAACGTGACCGGGCTGGTCTCGCGAAATGCATGACGGGTTATTTGGCTCCACCAAGTCCACACAAGTCACCGCCGATGCATGCTTGATAAAACGGACGGAGCCAGAACACATCCGGGAACTTTTCACGTTCTCGGCTTGACGCGTACTTTGAATTGGGACAGTACTTGTCTCCGACTGATGACGTATAACGAGTCCACGAGAACACAAGTACACACAAGTACGCATATTGAGACACAGCCTTCAGGACATGTTGAGGACATTGAACCATTTAAACCAGCTGTGATGGATCGAGGACACGTCTAACCCCTGCAGGACACCGGCCCTCGAGGCCTGGAGCTCCCCACCCCTGATGTTATCGATGGTTCGTTTTGTGCTTGTTCTGCTTATTGTATCATCAGAGCCAGAAGCATTATCAGATGATTTCCCTGTATTTCAGTGACTTTCTTGCCTGGAATAATCCCGTGAAGTCACGATGTTTTATTTAGTGTTTAAAGACAGCAGACGCTGCGTCACTTCCCAGAAGAGCTCTGCAGCACCCGGCAGTCACGTCGCTCCGGCTTCTGTTGCCGCAGCTCACCGCTGACGGGCACTTTGTTTTGATCCTAAATGTTTTATTTGTTACATTCGCCGTGAACCAATCGAGGACTTCACTTGGCCAGCGCACTGCCAGCAGTGTTAAATATTTGATTTCTTTGCTGAGCGCAGTGGCATTATGTCATGAGTTACATAAGGCCTCGGGGAGGCCCGCTCCAGGAGCGCTGAGTGCACGAAGGTATCAGCTGATAAGATTGTACCGGGTCAGGTTCAAAGTGTTGCTTATCATTCTCGATAAGAGTTTTTATAATACTATAAAAGAACAAATTTAAAAATAATCAGTGATCGGTCTGTTATTCTGCGCTGGCACAGAAGCAGCAGGAATGAGGGTCCTGCTCGTTGGGTTACTGTAACAATGTGATTTGATATAGGACAGAATATTGTGTAAAGCTCGTCACGTGTGCTCGTGTTAATCTGAAAGCATCTAGATTTTGAACAAATAGACACATTTGTCTGTCATATTTTTGTGATGCGGCTCAGTTCTACTAAAATCACAGCTCCATGAAATGTTCACATCCACAGCCCTGCTTCTGCGCTTTCAGCTGTTTTTCCCGCGGTTGTTTGAAAACATCTGTTTTGTTTTTGCGGAGTCATACGTCTGATGATTTTACTTCACGCGGGTGATTTTTCACTCGCGCCGTCAGGTCGATGCCCGATGGCTTTAATGCAGAGTTACTGCAGCTGATAATGGAATGACTCAGTTATCACTGTATGCCAGCGCGTGTTCACGCATCGGCCACGTCCGTGTTTAACTTTCATGTCGTTTCTCGCATAATTCGGCGACTCGCTCGACAGATTTAGCGGTCGCCCCTTCTGGCGTCGTCTTACGTCGTGAAAGTTACACGTTAGTTTTATGTAACTCGGTCACACGGAGTACCCAGAGGGAGACGCCGCTCTGCCATGTCGTAAACCTAAAGGGAGCAACACATCGTTCAGCACAAGAAAGCCTCGGGCGCCACATTAGTTAATCTTCTGTTCGCGCTACTCGAGTGCTGCTTTGTGTCTGATAAGGCCGATCAGAGGCTTTATTTCACCCCCTCGTGCTTAAACCTATTGAAATATAAATCTTTGTCTTATTGCGTTGCGTTAATTGGAACGCAGCATGCCTTCGCTTGCTCTTATGTACATTAGACACGTCATGAAAGCAAACTCCGCTCCACTTTCTTATTGATCAGTAATTAGAATTCTTTGATAAGCTGTTCTGCTTTTTGCTTTTGAAGTGACGTATCTGTTTCCTGTAAGCGTCACAGTGACAAAGAAAGATTTCTTTCTGTTTATTGGCAGGGAAACGTGAAGAGGAGAACTGAATACAAATGTAACCGTTTGTATCATTAAAGTTGTTACTGTTGTTCCTCTGTTCCCTCAGATGCAGTAGTGTAAATGTTCATATCAGAGTCAGCCCGGGATGGAACACAGAGGCTTTGTGTTCCAGCTGATCACATGACGCTCTAGTTTAGGACATCTCACCATGCAGCACCTCGTCACATGGTCCTATTTTCAGTCGAGTGCGAATCATTAGTGTCTCCCGGGGGCATGCACTAACTACCTGTCAAACACATGTAGGCTGTTATGTAACACAGAGAAGCAGCACAGCGTTGTGCTGTCCTGCGTACACATTGTCGATGTGCGTCACTGACGTGACACGTGTGTGTCAGTGGTAAACACTTTGAAGGAAGCCTTTCTGTCCATGGCGCTCTCTGGAATACATCCTGGGAGCAGCCTCCTGTACCCATTTCCACAGGGTCCAAAAACACAGAGCTGCACCCGGGGGGTAAGGGACAGGAAGTGGATGGATAGCAATCAGCAGATTCCTCTCTCTCTCCTTCCTGCAGTTGCACAATCTTCCAGTGGAAACAAAGAGCAACAAGCTCCCCCAGCGTCTCCGCTGCTAAGCAGCTGTTGCCAAGATTTCAGCGGCCAGTTTGCATGTCTGTGCGTGCTCGTCCTGAACCCTCGTTATGTGCATTTGTAATTGCCTGGATGTAGTGTACTGTAGTAGTGTTACCAAACAAAATGAGTTCACCTGAAGGAAATGT
Organism: Pelvicachromis taeniatus; assembly: GCA_015108175.1. Lineage (NCBI taxonomy): Eukaryota > Metazoa > Chordata > Actinopteri > Cichliformes > Cichlidae > Pelvicachromis > Pelvicachromis taeniatus. Next base: position 18,381 of record VURO01023214.1, on the reverse strand, counting down.
ACTTAAATAGCTGCCATGGCGATCCGGAGCTTCTGGAAGCTGCCGTGTGCACAGAAGCACCGTTGTCTGTTCGAAGGTTCAGCTATCAGACTGTTAGTGTAGAAAAGTCTGGATTCATCGACACGGGGCCATGTTAGCTTTCACTTTCAGGCAGCAGCTCAACATGACATGTTACTTGATTATTTCAGGAAAGATGGAAAGGCTTTTTAACTTCAGTCGTCAGTTACAAATAGGAAAAAGGGGTCTTAAGCACATGTTTGGGCCACTCAGATGGTGTGTGCACGGTCGCACTCTGTTAGGTAACTGCCACAGCTTTTAAAGGTTTTGAATGCCTTCTGGTTATGTGGGGTGGGGGGGGCTTTTTAGGTCTGTCCACAAACACCTAGTCTTGATGCACGCTCAATCATCCAGGTAAGTAAATCCCAACATTCAGCTCGTCTGGACGCAGCAGGGGAAACGTTTGTTCGTCACTCATCCAAGTGATTTGTGCAATGACTGAAACTAGCACCACTGAGTGAACTATGTGAATGGTTGTGAATGTGAATGGTACATTGATCAGTGGCTGTTGATCAATAGTCATGACAATTTGCATATTAATGATCAATGAGCTGACCTCCCAGCCCATAGTTCCTTCAGTGGTGCTAGTTTTAGTTATTCTGTAAATGTGCTGTTTATAAGGTTGGAAACCTGCAGTCAGCTGAGACTGAAGAAGTCACCTGATGATGATGATGATGAAACGTTTCTCCCACTGAAAACGTCCAGATGAACACAATCAGTCTGTGGGACAAACTTGTAGCGATGCTGAGTCCAGCTGTGGACTGTGAGGACCGTGTTTAATGACCGCTTGTGAACGATCAGGGTGGATAGGATCATTATGCTGTTGCTGAAACCATCAGTATTAGTGAACCGGTAGTGTGATCACAAGTGGTTAAACTATCGTGGCTGTAGCTCAGGTGGTAGAGTGGGTCACCTCCTCACTGGAAGGTCGGTGGTTCGATCCCAGGCTCCTCCAGTCTACGTGCCAAGTATCCTTGGGCAAGATACTAACCCCATGTATGCCTACTGGTGATGGTCAGAGGGCCCGGTGGCGCCTGTGTCCGGCAGCTGTGGCTACAATGTAGCTTGCCATCACCAGTGTGTGAATGGGTGAATGTAGTGTGACGCGCTTTGGGGTCCTTGCGGACTAAGAAAGCGCTATACAAATGCAGGCCATTTACCATTTTTATTTTTCACTCTTGCGACAGATTTTTAATGTTAAGAGTCTTCTGTGATCTTTACAGGTGTTTTCGTTGTTGTTTACCTACAAACCATTGTTGATGTTACCAGTGAAATGTTCCCCACGCCGCCCGCTGCAACACACAAACACACTCTCATCCAGCACGAGGTACTCGAGACTTTTACAGTCACGCCTTTACTCAGCGCCCTTAGAAACGTCATCAGGCCAAAGGCTCGTTTTGATGCTCATGTCCAAACTTCTAGTGCTGATTTTTTACGGGATTTTCCCCAATGACTCGTCCATGTTGATGCTGCAGATAAGAACACCATTCCCCAGTGTGCTTCCAGGACTTTAAGTGACACAGATGTTCCTTTCTTGCCATCCTATGAACAGTTCTCTTGGAAACGCGCTGAGATCTTCCAGATCTCAACTTGACCTTCGTTCCCATTAAAGCCATCAGGCTTCAAACATTTCATTAGCAACGGGCTTTTTGGAGATTAGATCGTTGTCCGTGTTTGTTGCACAGTCAGAGACATTTCTGGAGCAGGGGCTCTCAAACCTCTATACTGGAGAGTAAGTATAACACACAAGGTTCCTTTGTAAAGCTTAGCCCATCTTAAACACTGAGTACTGGAGGAGTGTGCATTCGTGTGGCCGAAGACCTTACTTTGACACCTTTCTGTTGAAATGTTCTGCACATTCTTCAGTTTCACAACAAGTGCCTCACTGAGCAGGTATCTTATAACTCATCGATCTGTTTTTCCATCCCAGCAAGCCTTTCACGCTCCGCATACTTGGTGTAAAAGCCAAACGGCAGGAAAGTGTAGTTAAAGGATTAATATATAAGACTTGAGTGGCCTTTATTAGTGGATCTAATGAAACCATGCAGGTGTGAGAGAGCTTGATGCCACTCCCTCCTCTGCTCATGTCTTTCTCTGTTCTCTCTCGTCTCTCCAGGGAGAAGCTCAGGGTGGGCGGGAGCAAGTTAATGGAGCTTCAGGAGACGTTGGAACAGTGCGTTCAGGCTGCAGGTCAATGCACGACATTCCTCACGTAGCACCAGTGTACCAGCGTCAGAAACGTTGCTCATCAACCAAACGGCTGCCTCGACACGACAGATTGTTACCTTGAGCTCAAAGCTGTTAAATTAAAGGCACGTCTGCTCGTACTGTGCCCGTTTCTGCCTTTGTTCTCCTTCACGTTACAGAGAGAACGCCGTTTTCCGAAGCTTCGTTTCGTACTTTGGTACCGTCTGTAACAGCAGGTTTGTAGAATTCAGCAAGTTCAGATTTCATTTTTCTCCAATAGCCTTGCACTTCTGTCCCGAGCGAGTTTTTCAGGTTAAAATGTAGTTTTCGAATATTTAAATCTCATTTTAAAAGAAGCATATTTTGTCTAGAGTGATTAAATGACAACTTATTTTTACTTGAAATATTTTTTCAATAAAAATTAAATATGTACGATTTGTTATTGAAAGGCCTGTGTTTGATTTTAGACCCTTTCTCTGTGCGACTGGGTAAATGAACATCGACACCACTCTCATTCAATATGAAGCTGGATCCAGGAGATGACATATAAAGTGAAAAACACGACAACACTACACGTTTTATAGGAAGTTTTCCTGTCGCTTGATTTGGAATCACTAGACTCACGTTGGGTTTTTTTTAACCGAGGTAACGTAACCGAGCCTGAGCGTGATTGGGCGTGTGTGTGTGTAAAGGGTGACTAAGGGGATTATATGCCTGTGATGCCAGCAGACAGGCTTAGAATACACCTGCTGGTAGTGTGACACAAGGAGTCTGAAGCATGAGGCGTCATGCAGGAAGAGGTGAAAGGCCGGGTAATGAGGGCCGCTGAGAACTTCCTGTCTTAGCTTCGTCATTTAGAAACCTACAGAGAATTTTTCTTTAATATACATTTAAACGTATGTAGCTGTGGCGGGAGCTCGCCGTGACCTATGGTGATGTAGTCATTTCCTTCGATGCTCTCAGCTCATCAGTCATGGTCCACCTTTACAGCGTTAGGTCGAAGTATACGCCAGACAAACTTACGCACAGCGATTATGTATCGCGTCCCTACCACCTGGAGCCGCTGGCCCATTCCCCCCCCCCCCGTCAGGTATGTCCGTAGAGCTTATCAGTGACCAAGTTGTGAATTGAGTGCAGGGCAGAGATTAAACCAGCTCCGGCAGGCAGGGAGGAGGTCACGCAGGCCTTTCAACACTTCCACTATCCAGAATGACTGTCGTCATCCCTTCCTGCTGATGTCTGTTAGCCAGCTTAGCATAATCTGCACTAAAAGACACTTGGGAGAGGGAGGGGGGGACTGGCTTAGTGTGGTAGTCACTGTAGAAAACTGTGGCAGTGAACGGGACACAGCAACTCGGGAGCAGAACTAGAAGATGAGGCGGCAGCAAAGGTTAGGGTCGCCTGCAGAGTCGAGATACTTTGTGTTAATTAATGTTGATCATTAAATGTGAGCAGAATTTGCAAACTGATGATTCATCTCAAATCATGACCCCCACCCCCACCTTTATAGGTTAAAACTGTATTGGGATCAGTTCACTAAGCAGTGGACATCAGCTCGTAGCACGTTTGGGTCAACGTTTAGAAAGTCGACTGAAGCCAAAGAAAATCTGGTTTAAATGATTTATTAAGAAATGTTACAAATGTGGTCATTTTCTTGCTCTAACAATCCTTCCAGAAGAATCTGCCAATGCCTGACACTTTAAAACACAAGAGGAAAAAAACAAAACAAAGATTTTTAGTAAACTGCATGTCTACATACATCAAATTCTTAAGTCACAAAAACAAAAATCTAGTTAGCAGAAGCATGGTTTGTGCGTGTGTGTGCACCAAAATGCAACTAAACCTGGCACTGGTTAGATTCATTAGATGTCTGAAGCCGTCTGCTACTACTATAGATTTTTTTTTTTTTTTTTAAACTGGTAAATCAGCAGTGTATAAAAAAATATAAAAAAGGCCATCGTTTAAGATTCAAAAAGCAATCCAGCTGGTTTAAAATGACACAAAAAGCCATGGTAGGTGTTCGTCTACTCGCACTTCTGAGTAAGGCTTCAAACTACGGACCTTTAAATGTGTGAGCAAAATGTCCCCCAACAAAAAGCGTCTTAAATAAAAACGTCACCACGCCATACAGCCAACCAAAAGTAGAACGCGTCTGTGAAAACCTCAAAAGTGACGAACCTTTGAAATATAAGGGGGAAAAAAAAGCACTAAATGTGTTGGCAATGACAGAAATGAGGAAGAAACAAAATGTACAGCACAAAAACCGTTTGTATGCAATATGCAAAGGCGTCATGTTGCTTTGGGCAACAACCCTCCCACCCCCCCCTACATATAAGTCGATCTTCACTGAAGACCCCTCATCCTAACGACCCCCCCCCCATATATCCCCACACGTCGCTCATACACACAGATCATCACGAAACACGATTACGTCACTAAGCCTGTTAGTTTGGGGGGAAAGTAAAGATCGGTGCAGCACTGAGACCCCCAGTCCCCTGCTCTCCCTGCTCCAGGTCTTCCCTCTTCAGTCGCAGAGGGGAGACGGGGCTTTGGCGCAGTCGTACCACTCGTCCGTCTCGGGGTTGTATACCTCCACCGTGTTAAGGAACTCGTTCCCGTCGAAGCCGCCCACGGCGTAGACGGTGTCGCCCAGCATGGCCACGCCTGCATTGCTGCGAGACGAGGTCATGCTGCCCAGCATCTTCCAATCGTTGCGGGCGGGGTCGTACATCTCCACGCAGCGAAGAGCGTGGGTGCCGTCGAAGCCGCCGACAACGAACAGTTTGCCTATCGAGAGCCAGAGACGCCAACGTCAGGGAGAGCCGACAGTTTAGTCCGACAGGCAGGTTTAGCGGTTCGTACCGCGGACTCACCTGCATGTACGGCGACGGCGGCCCCCCTGCGAGCCACATTCATGGGGGCTATCAGAGTCCAGGTGTTGTTCTCGGGGTTGTAGCGCTCCACGGTGTTCAGGCAATTCCACGACTCTGCCCCCCCGATCGCGTACATGAAGCCGTCCAACTCGCACACTGCCGCCTGGTGCCTCCCTGAAATCACAGTCACTTAATGAATACAGCGTCCTCCAAACTCTGTATTTTACAGCTTAGATGTGAAAATGTGGATACACACGGATGTTGAGGGAGGCACAGTTGGTCCAGGTTTTGGCCACAGGGTCAAAGGCGTCACAGTTCTTCAGACCCTTCTGCCCGCAGGGATCCGACCCCCCCACAACATAGAGTTTGTTGTTCATGGAACAGACACCTTTCACGAGAGACACCAGCGATGAGTTCAATCATCACTGAAGACTTGAACTAAAAGGAAAAGTAACCAATGCACGGCGGGCGGACCGACCTGCATTGCAGCGATTAGTCCTCAGCTCTGGTACTTGAGTCCACTCATCAGCATGTGGATCGTATTTCTCCCCACAGCTCAGCTCATCAGAGTGTCCGTTTGAACCTCCAATCACGTACAGCTGACCCTGTAAGAGGTCATTAGACAACACGTTAACATGACCCTTTCATATATATTTGATCAAGAGGAGTAGCGAAATACTCGACCGGGGCAACTAAACCTGTTTGTACAGGTGCAGCCACGCTCCCGGCCGGATATTCAAACGTCACTGTAATCACAACAAATAAACCCGACATCAGATAAATGCTAACACGCTACCATGAGCACGGCCATCTGGAAACGAGCCCTCGGAGTCCGCATGGGTGCGATGAAAGTCCAGCGGTCCTCCTTGGGGTCATAACACTCGACAGTCCTCAGACACTCCTCTCTGTTGTAGCCCCCTGCAGGCACAGAAAGAGGCACCACAGTCAGTAACTCCCTTATAAAAACCGACATGTCAAGTGAGAACGAAGGGCATGCGTCTGTCTGTGCTGCATACATGAGAGCCCCCCCTCCCTTAAAGAGAAAGCAGTATGGCTAATGGATGATTGACTCTGGTTTAGTGCCAACCTGCTGCGATGAATTTTCCATTCAGGGCTGCGGTGCCCAGGCCAGAGCGAGCATAATGCATGGGTGAGAGCGGTTGCTCTTCAAGCTCTTCTGGCTGGGCTTCGAAGCTGAGGCTCTTCATCAAGCAGGGCGTGGCAGAGGGAGACGTCTGGGGGCTGTTACGACCGTGCAAGAAGATCACACACAGCACACCGTCCAGCACAGCCAGACACAAGTAGTTGTTGCCTAGGGGTAAGATTAGGGACAGGTGGGCCACAAAAAGTTCATTTCATGCACCAGTTTTTCTGTGCAGCACAATATAGTCACAGCATGTGGCGTTTCTTCCACCCACAGGGAGATTCTTTATCATTTCACAGCTTAATAGACTTACTTGCGGTCTTCTCAGAAGCGATGTATTTCCACTCTCTTCTGGCGGTCTGCTTTGGGGCGTTTGCTGCTTGGTTGGAGGGAGACAGGCTTCCTGAAGAGCTGCAGCTCATCTGTCGCTGGTCGCTCTCCCGCACAGGTTTCTTCTGCAAGAGTATATTTGCAGCTACAGAAACCAAGCTTGCACCACAGGCCAACAGTGGCCAACGCCAGCCAATTCCATCCCAGCACACTCTGTGATCCAGCTGCTCTAATGTAGCATGATCTTGCCCGAGCAAGTACCAAAATGTCACCCCCCCCCCCCCCATTCCCCATATCTGAAGCCAGCTACAGCAACTACTACAGCAAACTACAGTGTCAGACCATGATGCAGCAATTTAAAAACCTGAAACAGCAACTGTCCACGCTCAGCTGGCCGACATTAGCTGAATAAACACAACGTGGTTTTAACTTGTGCTCAACAGCACTGCCAGGCCAGCATTGTTGGTCATCGTCTACGTTACATTAGCTCTTACGTTGTGGCTAAATTATGCTACACATGAGCCACATATACTTTTAGCCAGAAGCGGACCATGTAGTTCCTTTATGCATGGTCAGGCACAAGCTGTATGCTGCCAAGCAAAATGTGGTAGAGGCGGTGAAGCCAGGCACAAGCTGTTGAGTACCTGCACAAACTGAAGGTGGTCCTCCTCGCCACCAAACACCTCACTGTGCCCCTCAATCACCAGCCCTCCATCCACCAGCTTATGGTCAGGTGAGTAGTACAGCGTTTGCACCTGAAAGACAAACAGGAACAACACACCCATGTGGCTGTCTCCATGGCAACACACTGAGAGCCCCTTATAAGGGGGAGGGGGTAA
>VURO01023208.1:10062-24331 GCA_015108175.1 Pelvicachromis taeniatus | reverse complement strand
CCTCACCCAGGAGGCGCCCAGGAGGCATCCTTGTCAGATGCCCGAACCACCTCAACTGGCTCTTTTTGATGTGAAGGAGTAGCGGCTCTACTCTGAGCTCCTCCCGGATGGCCGAACTTCTCACCCTATCTCTAAGGGAGAGCCAGCCACCCTTCGGAGGAAGCCCATTTCTGCCGCTTGTATCCGCGATCTCGTTCTTTCGGTCACTACCCTAGTCCTTGCAGTCTAACAAAAAATTGCAGGTCAGGGGGTCCATCCGTAAAAAGTCTTCATCATCCTCTGATGATGACATTTGTTTAAAGTGCAACAATCTAAAATTGCATTCTAGTTTTTTGTTCAGCACAGATTTTTTTCTAGGATCAACATCAGTATCATAGTTTTGGGAATGAAACTGCACCGATTCAATGCCTGTGACGTAGAGTAAGAGAAACAACTACTGGTACCATGGATGTTTCTGTTTACTGGAAAAAAAAAGCTTTAATAATTGCACACTGGGCAAACTGTCAAGGCTCATATCACCATATGAGTTAGGGGGTTGGTCAAAAGCAGTTATAGCATATGAAATGTCTCATTTAAAAATGTTGAAAACTCGATTTTGTTGCCCTGATGCTAGTACTACATGAATTTTTTTTTTTTTTAATAGGTTTAAGTCTTTAATCTACAAGCTTGCACAATCTACTACTGTTTACTTGATGTGTAGCCCATGCCCTGTGATGTATCTGCTTGAAGCACTCCTTTTCTCCGCCGGTCAGGGTAATCCCTTTATCCTGTAACATCACGTGTCAAAATCACTGACAGCTGTCAAGGTTCCGAGGGCCAAGTCAATGGATGATGGACTGCACACTCATCCACAATGTGCATGTATGCTTGTGTTGTTGTGTTCCGATAGCAGAGCATAATATCGTAAGACTCTCTTGGCCTCCATTCGGTTGCATTTGACAATCCCCTAAGTGATTAGTGGAACAAATATCTGCCTGTCGTATTACAGCTGTTGTTTTGCCGGCCATTTGTAAAGCTCTTGTGTCTTGCATGTTTTTCATAGGGAGATCATCTCATTACAGCAGTGTGTGTGTGTGTGTGGGTGTGTGGGGTGGGGGGGTGCGTGCGTGCATGTCTGCTTAAATCGCTGCTATCCCAGCATCTGTTCTGTGCATGTTATTGATTCTAACCTTTGTAGGCCACACCACAAACAAAAAGGCGATTTCCTCACCTGGATATTTTCTTCCCCGCATTTATATGGAAATTGTGCTCATTTATAATGCTCCGTAAAATATGTAAATGGAAATTATACTGCCCCACTGGTAATTTGGTTTCGTCTGTATCGCTCCATCTCCATCTGCCTGTCGGACTGTGAATCGATTCGTCAGACTTTATCTTTGCCAGCCATTTTGAAAATTGCTCAAACCTGTCAATTTTAGTAAGAAAAAGATGAATGATTCAGTCACAATTATCTTTCTCGCAGTGACAAAGAGCTTGTGTCTTTTTCTGTGCCAGTTTGCATGTCTTAATTTAAGCCTCCTCCGCATGCTGTGAGGGAAAAGGAAAAACTATTTTTCATTTTTCTTCTTGAAATTTCTCGACTACAGAGGAAGCAAAAAGCTACAAAGACACGTCACTGCGAGATCAGAGGTGGGAAAACCTCTGTAGCAGGGTTGTATCCACCGTGCTCCTTTGATATAGAGGTGTTTTCATTTACAAGGCGAGTTGAGAAAAGAGAACGTTCCTAATTACAGTCAATCCCTGTGGGAGTAGCTGCAAAAGGGATGAAGGGTTTTTATTCAAGCACACACACACACAGACACACACACACACTCGCATAGACATGCCCACATACCTGGAGACAGTCCAGAGAACCTCAGTCTTCTAAGGCTGGACTGAGAGCAGCACTAATGGAAGTGTGACTAGTTCAAGTGCACTTAGACAGTTGAGCAGTGTAGTGAGTGGGTGTAGTGGAGTGATTTCCCTGCAGATCTGGGGATTCATGCTGGCAACTATGACATAAGCCAGATTGTCTCACATTAAGCTGTTTAATAAGGCGCTTTTGGTTTTTATGGCTGGAAAACACAACTTGTTGGGAAAGTTTATGGAGCAATTAATGTGCAAATAAAATGTGTATGGGACTTTGCATGCATACAAATAGCCAGCGGGTTGTAATTTAGCATTTGTTGCTTCTCCTGTGAGCCAAAAAAAAAAAGAGAGAGATGAGTTAAGAGCAGCAAGGAAGATGGTGAAAGGATCCTTGTGCTCGTACAGACATTTGAGTTTGATGTTAATTATCCAGATGTGGGTCGAAATAGGCTCATGCTGGCCCAGAGGGGGAAGGAGGAGATCATTAAAATCCAAGCCCAAACACACACTGCGGCGCGCTCAGCATCACAAAGACACGCAATTAGGCACAAGCTAATATACCTGCTTAGGCATGGGAACCTTTTCACATATGGCTACGCATCAGTGCACATTTAAGAATGTGCGTATGTGTGTGTGCGTGTGTGCTCAAACACACACACACGCAAGCTGTCAATCAAACACAGCTAAATATGGGTCAGCATGGATTTAACTACTGTGTGATTAGCGTGCGATTGAGTCAACATCAAAGAGCGCATGCACACAGACACACAGGCGCATGCGTGTGTGTCTGTGTGATTCACAACCAGGTTTGGAAACTACAGCTTACACCAGGTGGACGTGAGCAGTGGCAGTGTGTTTTATGGTAACATTTCAGTACAGCATAACTACTTAAAAAATATATAAATAAATAGACACACATTGTGTGCTAACACCTAAAGGCATGCCACCTGTTGTAACTGAGAGTGTGAAACTAGCTAGCAAGTAAACAGAACAATGTGAACTGCTAGCTAAAATGACATAAAAATATTTTGCAAAACAAATGGGCAAAGACTAACTAAGAGAATTACAACAGCAACAGACTGTCTGAGACAGTTTACTATGACTAAAACTGTTTAAATTAGTAGGCAATATGTTGAGCTAAAACAGCTAAAAGCATGCTAATGTAGCTTTTAACTATTAAACAAAATAATCTAGAATTACCACCTCATTGCTGAATGCCTCCACCATTGGCTTGAGATTTGGCATCAAGCCTGTCTAGAATCTCAACTTACAGCGATACAGCAAAGACTTGAAAATGACTGGATCAAATTAGGGCTGGGCAAAACAATTATTTTTCCGAATCGATTAATCTAGTGATTAATTTTTCTCTGTCTATGAGTGAGTGTATGTCTACGTGGGGTGTGTGTGGATGAATTAAAGGGTAAAAACCAGCGTTAGTAAAAAAGTTGAAAACTTACGGTCGTTTTATGATCGGCCATTTCATCCTTACAAAGCCGGCAAAGACTGAATCACTTCCTTTTCGGTTAAAATATCCCCATACTGTAGAACTGCGTGTTCGGGGGGCGTGGCTTAAGTCGACATGTTACCACTACTCGCTGCCGCCATGTGTATTTTTGAAAGTGACGACGCATCGACGCAAATTTTTTACGCCGACGTATTTTACGCGTTGACGTAATCGATTACGTATTTGTCCCAGCCCTAGATCAAATGAGCTCAATGTATTTATCCTTACCCAGTAAAGCTGATTGTGATAGAGCACCAAGCTGAAGCCGCTGGTGTTAAACGGTGCTTGAAACGTGAATGTTGAGGCAAAGATGCTGCAAATTCTAACTGGTGGATGACTCACACATATCAGTCTGGCAGGTTCAAGCTATAGGGAGGGCACCCAGTTTTAGTGACATCGATTCAATGGCTTCCCCCATGTGAAATATAGTTATAACCTTCCCCTGTTTCTGAATTATGGCTTTGAATAATGACACAATGATATTACAGTGAAGAGACGATCGACCTATTGGAGAAAAAAAAAAAAATTTGATCACTTCATTAATTTCATCCTGTTTGACATTTTGCATAATTAGCATATGGAGCTATTTATGGCCAGAAATGAAAAGAAAACCTGAAAGCATAATTCCTCCTGTTTTTGCAGGCGCGCATAAAAACAAATGCCAAAGAGATTAATTAACAGAAACACTAACTGAGTCAACCATTTAATTGTATTTTAGATATCTTATCTGTTCGAGTTGAAGTTTAATGGATGAAAGAGAAAATTATCTGGAAGAGGTGAATATTCTTAAGTTGAAAGTTATGGATAAACGTGAACCCAATTTACAATTTGACTGATACTAGTGATTTTCATTAACCTCTGCTTGTGTGCCCCCTGACACATGCAAACTGTCTTTTTCATTCTTTGTAGTTGTTTCAATGAAATTTCTCACAAGAGCCACAGTATGCGTGCATTAAGGTGTCAGAGGCTAAAGAGGCTAAATGACCATATTTTGTCAATCTAAGAAGTAATGTACATCAATATTAACATTTGCTCTGTATTCAGCAATTGTGTAGGCTGTTTAAACCTATTTAAAATGCAATAAATTGAGTGCTGCTGATATCAAGCTGTAACGTCTGCAGATAAAAAATGAAGCCAAGTTCTTCTAATGCTCATTTGAGGCTGGCTCCAAAAGCAAGCCAGTCCCCATAGACTCTTGTTAAAATGGCAAACTAAATGGCGTTATAAAGCATGTTTACAGCCTAGTTACACTAATTGTACAGTGGGTAATTTGTTTTTCAATAACACATTCATCATCGATACTGTTAAGACATTAAAGCTAAGAGTGTGACTGCTTTAACCGACAGGGCGCTGTAGCTGATTGCTGTCTGTTAGGCCTGATAAGTCAACTCATCAGACTGGACATGTTTGGCTGTGATTGTACTGTTGGGTATTTTTTTAATGGCGTTATAAGACAAATAATCAGGTTTGCTGAGAATGGAACAGAGATGTTTGTGCTTCGGATCTGAGTATATGATTAGTCTGTTAGCACTCATTAGCAGATATTCGTCAGATCGCTAACAAAGCTTGTTATGTGATAAATATAGATGTCAACCTTTCATCCAGATATGATCACATCTGATTCCTAAAAAACAATGTGGTGATGGTGGTTTCCAAAATGCTAACTTTGCAGTCTAAAACCAAGTGGAAACTGTGTCCATCATTTATATACAGTCTATGGTTGATGCGGGAGCTTTGAGCTCATCTGAGTGGGACACAGTATGTCCAATATACAGTACGAGGTGGTTCTCGTCACACCTCGTTGCAGGTGTTGCTCTGGCACACTAAACTTGATATTTGAACAACCCCTCAATTCACTACAGTTTGCCTCCAAGAAGCCAGACCTTCATGTTATTTTAAAAAGTGGTCTTAAGGAAATAGTTCTCCAGGCTTTCTGTTTGCCTTTCAAATTTTTTCTTTAGACATTGACATGTCAATATTTTAGTCTGGTTCATGTTTTCAAAGGAATATTTTTGTTTTTTGGGAAACTTAACGCTGACCTATGAATTGTTTAAGAGTAAAAATGGCACCTAACTCAAAGGATGAACCAGTGTTGTGTCCATGGTGATCCAGGGTGGCCATCAATAAGTCTTTCTTAAGGGAAGGCAATGGGGAGAAAAGTTTAAGGTATGCCAAATTCCATCAGAACAGGACTGTCCACTGATCAGACCATATTTAAAACACCTGCCTAATATTTTGTAGGTCTCCACCATTCTAGGATATGAACAGAGAACCTCTGACACAAGGAAGTTGGCAGCTGACCGTCTGGGTCCTGTGGGTTTTAGAGTTGGGTCTCCATGGATCAGCTTTCTTCTTGCATATCTCATACAAACTTGATCAGACTGAGATCTAGGAATGTTGGTGGCCTTAGGCTGTTTGTGGTGTTCTAATACAATAACTATTTGTGAAAATTGCCATTAATAGCAGCGTAGCAGGGACGTTGTCCTGCTGGCAGAGGGTGCTGCTGTTGAGTGGATGTCACCTGTCAGGAGCAGAACAGAATGATTGATATTATTTACCAGTCAGTAGCTTTAAAGTTGTGCTGTATTGTGGCACAGTACAAGACAGCATGCTGCAAAATGCTGCAAAATAGAACCTGTGCTCAAATTCATCCTCTGCCACAGAGCCAGTAATGAACTGTGGCCGCAGTATGACTGAGCAGCGTGGTTTTGCAGGATATTCAGAGGCTGGCGGTTCAGCTTGGATTCTCTTGCCCTTGGCCAGATCGAAATAGGACTTTTTCAACTCAGAATCTCATTCCTGTCGTCGTCACAGCCGGAAATATATGATGAGCGTCTCTTTCTCAGCAGCAGACCATGGATGATCACATTTTACACGCCCGTAACCTTTCACAATAAAAGACGAGGCCGCTGTCCGTGGTGCTGAAACCACTCTACTTCCCCTCCCTGCAAATGTGTTGTTTCACAGTAACGTGGCGCTCTTTTGTTTTGTTTTGTTTATTTACCGTGCTTCCTTCCGCCGTGGAACTGCCACTTAAAGTAACTGTAACAAACGGTTGCAGGCGGCAGTAACACGACCCAGTGTGTTATGAAAGTGAATAAATAAGACTAAAAAGAGTGAGGGATCTCCATATCTATTGCTCTCACTCATGCACACAGAGCGAGAGAGAGAGAGAGAGAGAGAGAGAGAGAGAGAGAGAGAGAGAAAGCGAGAAAGAGAGAAGGGGGAGGGAGTCCGTTCAAGCAGAGATAATTAGAAGAGTGGGTCACTATTGGAAGAAAGCAACCGATGAAGTCAGGGAAAAGGGGGGAATACGAATCAAAGCCGCGTAATAATATGAGAGGAGGGAGACAAGAGTCTTAATGGGGCATCATCAGCGCTGAAGTCCAGCCCTGGCAGACGCGAGCAGTTTCCTCCGGCTCGCAGCGTCCAATTACAGCGGAGCAGCTCAGCCTGTGTGGACTCCTCAGCACTGCCCAGCCAGGAGCGAGCAGGGCAGAGGGAGGGAAACAATGTTGCGACGCTTTTCCCTGCTGTGATTTCAAGTGGAATTGTTTTCAAATTATTATTATTATTATTATAAACATTCTTATTACAGTTTTTCTTTCAAGTCGCCCGACCACTGCTGCCGAGATCAAGCCCGTGCAGGCAAAGAAACGGGTAGGTTGTAAATGCGCCTTTTTTCTGTCTTTATTTTTAATTTTTTTTTTTTTGGGGGGGGGGGGGCAGAGTGCGCCTGGGATAGTGACACTGAGGTATCTCACACTGTTGGTTGTTAGCGACCCTGTTTGACGTTTGATTTAAATCCAGTAAAATGAAAGCAGACTGGTTGGTTTTGTTTTGTTTTTGTTTTTTTTCCTTTTTTGTGTTGAAGTAACAGAAAACTGTGCAGCCCACTCACGCTGATGCCAGAAAGAGAGTGAAACAAAAGAGGTGGCTGGTTTTGGGAAGTGTTATTATTATCATCTCATAGTTGAAGCTGGCAGAAAACATGATTTATAATGTTTTTACTCAATATTAATTTTTATTGTCGGGGAAACAAATAAAAATTAATATTGAAACCCTTTTGTTTCTGTATAGTATTAATACTACAGTGTTTAATCTGATCTTTTTTGGGGGTGGAGAAAATAATAGAAACACCGCCCCACAGACTTCAAATTCAGCAGCCTAGTGTACAAACTAGTCTCCTGAATCTCGTGTTAACATTTAAAGTGCTCACATGGAAAGTCTGTCTAACTGTGTGCATGCTAAATCACTTGTTATCGTTGTGTATGCTTGTGTAGTTCAAATCAATCTGCTGCAGCCACTCACTTCTCCTTACATGATGCCAGATATTTGTTTGTTTGTCTTTTTGTTTTGTTACAATGATTGTACACGAGACAGACAAAAAGCAGAAATACAACACATATAACACAGATCAAGTGCAAATACTGCAAATGCAATTCCGTATTGACACTGGCGTCACTCAAAACTCACCTTTGTATACACGACTGCTGTAACGGGCTTATTGCATTGCACAGCATTATACTTTGCAGGTGTACCTTATAAATGGGCCAGTGAGTGCACATAAATAAATAATGACCTATACAGCTCAACAGCAGCACAAAAGGCAGCTGCCATGAAACAGAATCAACACCTGTCAAAGAGAAAAGAAAAAACTTGAGGAATGATCAACAGCACATATTCTGGGTTCCGCTGCAGAGCTGTTGTATCTCGCCGCACTGGCTCTGCCGGATAAATGGGTCATCACTGTTTGACCAGCTGTCAAAGGTTCTTGCTGTTTGTCTTGACACAGAATTCCAGGCGTGATTAATTAGCACTCAGGTCACAGCAGTGATTTGGAACTTTGTACTTTGTGCCATCACGTGTCAGCGCTACAATGCTTAAACAGCTCTCTTAGACCGCAGAATACCTTTCAGACAACTTACACTAATGTCACTGCAGACAGAGCCGCAGTGTATGCAGATTATCTGACGAGCTGCTCCTGCTATTGGAGATTTTTTTTAAAGTGAGTGACCAAGAGTAATATGTGATTAGCATGCAGTAGCGTGCCCCTACAGGAAGACCACCCTGCCTTCTTATTCAGAATCTTAGTCGTCTCTCTTCCCTAATGTCAAGAGTTGTAATGTGCTTGCCTCCGCTTAATTGCTATTCTGCACATGAAGCAGTGTGGAGCCAAACAGCACCCCCCCCACCACCACCACCACCCCCAGATAGGACCTCGTTTGTTTAACTCTGAGGGTGGGGGAATCTGTCTTCCGTGGACATATCCATTCGGACAAGTTGACTTCTTACGGCTGCAGAGATGTTTAATTTTTCATTGGCTACTGTCTGCCAGACAATGATGACTGAAATGTCTCATGGCTGTAATTGTATAGTACCCTCAATTCTGACCTGACTTGATATGGGCAGATGGCAAAGATCAGCTGAAATAAGAAATTTATGAGAAAAAAAAAAAAAAAAAGAAGCCGATTCGGTTAAAGTTTCATTAATTCGTGCCTGTATGCCAGACTGTACAGATAACCACAATATAGGCTAGGTGTCAGAGTGCAATTTGACACACGCCTGACATCCATTACTTGGAGTCAGCAGATGCTGTCACTTCCATGGCAACAAAGAAACATAATTTATGAGGATTCAGTGGCTCCTACCGCAGACAACCACTGCACACCCAAGTATTACAGAAGTGCAATATAGACGGACGATAAGCAATCATTATCGGAGCATTTCATTTCATTTCTGGACACATACGCTTTCTCGCACACTTTCAACTGCTGCTTGAGTAATACCTGCACTTTCAACTTGACTGCCATAAACAATATTTACAATTCAGATTCGCCCATCCAGAACAACGGGGGAGGGGGCAGTAATGCAGCCGCTTAAAAGAAAACAGTCGGATAGAAAAAGAAAATCCATTCAAGTTAATGCTTCTGTCAAAATCCAGGGGAATATAAAACTGGAAGGGATTGTTCTGCTTTGCAATACAGGATGATCTGTCTTCCCAGCATTCGCCTTCCAACTTGTCTGATCTCATCCATCCTTAAACCTTCGAATATGAGTGGTGTTTGTCAGTGTGGCATGTAGTACTGGGCACAGCAGAAAAACAAGAGGGTTGCAGCCCGACTGATGAAAATGGACCAAAATGTATATAAATATTCAAATATATCAATCAGTCAAACTGCTTATTTTAATCTGGGACAAATTCAGCAGCCTGTCAGATGAGGCTACTGCGAGAGAACCTGCTGTGACTGATCGCATCAACCAACCTTGACAATTAGGATGGACAGTGCACGAGAGAGCGGAAGAGAGACTGGAGGCGAATGTCTGCGAAAAAGAAAAAAGTTGTGAACGAGCACATGCGTATGTGTGACGTTGTGTTCGAAAAGGTGACATAGCCCGCTGCCAGCGTGTTTACTAAGCGAGTAATAGCGGCACGCATACGCAAACACACAAGTGGCTCATTTATGTTTATTGTTTTCTCAAAATTTGAATGAATATCACTTAACTATAATTTCCTCAGGCAGGAAGACTGACACCATGCTCAGAGCTGGACTGTAACGATGGAGCTAGAGCCAAAGTTTGTTTGGCTTATCATAAAAACTGGATACAAGAAACAGCTCGCTCAAAGTACCCACTCAGATTCAGCCGCTCAGCACATTTAGGAATGCAGACATGATCAAGACGATCTGCTGAAGTTCAAACCAAGCATCAGAGTGGGGAAGACTGGTGATTTAAGTGACTTTGAAAGTGGTGTGGTTGTTAAAGCCACGGGGGCTGGTCTGAGTATTTTAGAAGCTGCTGGGATTTTCCTCCACAACTATCTCTAGGGTTTAAACAGAACGGTCGAACAAAAAGAAAATATCCAGTGAGTGGAAATTCTCTGGACCAAAAATATCTTGTTGATACCGGAGGTCAGAGGAGAATGGCCAGACTGCTTTGAGCAGACAGGAAGGCAACAGGGACTCAAATAACCACCTGTAACAACTAAGGTGGCAGAAGAGCATCTCTGAACCCACAACTTGAAGCAGATGGGCTACAGCAGCAAAGGATCACTCCAGGTGCCACTCCTGTGAGCTGAGAACAGGAAACCGAGGCTACTATTCGCATGGGGCCACTGAAAGTAAACAACAGAAGATTGGAAAAATGTTGCCAGATCTGATGAGTCTGTTTCTCATCCAGATGGCAGGGTCAGAAGTGGGCATAAACAAAGTGAAAGCATGGATCGATCCTGCCTTATGTTAATGATCCAGACTGCTGCTGCTGCTGCAGTAATACTGTTGAGGATATTTTCTTGGCACACTTTGGAGCCCTTAGTATCAACTCAACATTATTTAAGCACCATAACCTACCCGAGTATTGACCACAGTGTACCCATCTCCTGCTTCCAGCAGGGTAACACATCACGTCATAAAGCTCAGATCACCTTATACCGAATGGTTTCTTGAACATGACAATGAGGTCACTGTACTGAGATGGTCTCTACAATCCCCAGATGTGGTGGAAGAGGAGATTTGCATAATGGATGTGCAGCTGACAAATCTGCAGCAACTGTGTGATGCTGTCACATCAATGTGGACCAAAATCTCGGGGGAATGTTGAATCTGTGCCACAAATGATAAAGGCGGCTGTGATGCAGTTGCTGCACTTGTCTAATCATTGTAGCTTAAACCAAAGCAGGTGCCGACTCCTAACCTGAAAGCTAAAAAAGTCAACTCAAAGTGAAAACAAAGCTCAGCTGTTAGTGAAAAAATAACACAAAACACGGCGTTCAGCTCAACAGTGTGGCGATTTGCGTCACTGACAGCCCACCTTGTTTTTTAAAAACAAGTATTAAAGGCGCCCAGATAACGTTCATCTGTTTACACACATTTACTAATGTCGGTTATTACAAAGTGCGGTAATTTTGGAGCTTGTTAGAAAATGTGTGAGAGATTTAAACGTGATGTTTACACGCAGGTGTCTCCACATGAATCTGAAGAAACTGAAGACAATGGGCAAAATATTTGCTAACTGAAACTGTCTGCATTTAGTCTATTTTTAGTCTGAGTCTGATTTAACTAATCATGTTTGAGCAGGTCTGTGTGTAACCCATCACCGATCCATCAAATAGCAGGCATTGACCTGATATCCTGGCTAAAGCAGAAGATCTGGAGACTCCTCCCAGAGGCCAGTTAGTGAGGTTCCCAGACTGATGTATGTGTGTCTTTGCCTGTTATTACAATCATGTAGTCTGTTAGTAACTGGGCAGCAGTTTCATGCTCTGTATTCTATTCTAGAAGGTTCTTGGTGGGTGAAAATGCATTAAATCCATCTGGATAGCCATCCACTCTCTTCCACGTCTACAATTCAGGGTGGCCAGTTTATAGTATATAGTGGACTGTGTATGGCACCTTCATGCTGGTGAAATATGAGGGCTGATTTATTACTTTATCTGCTTTCCTTTGCATCACTCACTTTGTGTGCTTTGTCATTCAGGGTTGCACTCTACACCTGTTATCTGTGTATAATTTATTTGTCAAAAATAGCAAAACAGAAGCAAAAGCACGCCCTAGGAAAAAAAAGAAGTTTAAAATGCATTTGAAAAAATATGAATTTAAATTTGTTACAGTTTTGGCCACATTAGTTTGGTTATATTCATATATAATAAGGTATACATGTAATACAGCAGCAGCCTTATTTTTATGACAGATATTTTCTGACACACTGCTTTTGCAGTGTTGCCTGTATTTCATCATACTAACAAGATTTGGAGGAGGAAAAAAGGGGGAAAAAAAAGAAAAAGAAGTCATGGAGCAACAGAAAACAAGTCGCAAGGCTAAAACGGGTCGAAAATCTTCTCCTGAGCTTAGAGCAATCATGACGTGATGTTTCAGCCACCCTTCCTGGACCACGAGGGCATCAAAATAAATCTTATGTAGAAAATGGAATATTGATTATGCAGCACCGCAGTCGCCGCTGTGCTTTTAGTTCTCAATTATCAGTCGCAAATCAAACTGACTCGCAAGGATTCCAGCACACAGACTTGTTGAGCCTGCGGGAGACACTGTACGCTGATATTTCTAAATTGCTCCGCTCCTGGCTGCAGTTGCAGCCTGTATAAAGCGTCGCATGAACCTCAAAACAAAATCAGAGTTTGTGGGTTTATTCGAGGCTCCGTGCGGTTTATGTCAATACCTCCAGCCTTTCTGCTTGCCACCTTACATTAGCAACAACAGCCTCCACGTCGCAGACAGACGTGTCACAGCAGTTTATCATGTGAACTCTTAAAAAGCAAAGATTTATCGAGTTTGTCTTAGTACGCGGAGAGGGAGTGAAGGTTTTAGAGTAAATGCTCCTCTGGGAGCGGTGGCGGAGTGCTGCTGCTGCTCAGAGGGTGATTTGGCTCGAGGCAACCTGACAGTGAGCTAGACACACAGACACACACAGACAGACACACACACACAAGTATCCCAGCAATAAGCAACATGCAGTCATTTACTCTGTTTCTCCTCAACACAGACATTCACAAATGCCAGCTCCCCTCCCCACTGCTTTCACGTTGAAAATCAATGGTTGCAGAGCCCAACTGGACAGAGTAATAGTGGAAAAATAAAGAAATCAATGCAGACTTATTAACTGAGCAGAGCTTCCTTTACCACTGACACAAAAAATATGTGTCTTTGACTTGTCTGTGTCTGTGAATGATGATAGCTGCTGCTGGTTGTAGACAGGATGTGCGAGCGCATAGGCATATGAGCGTCTTCCTCTATGCGTGTGTGTCTGCCAGTCAAGAGTGTGTGTCCCTGAACGTTGGTGGCTGGTGCTTGTGTATGAGTGTTGTACTGTAGGCGTGCTTTGCATGTTCATGAGCGCTCCTGTGTGTGTGTGCATTTTGGTGTGCACCGACTATCTCTCAAAGTCAGTGTGTTACTCTTGGGTTAGTGCCACAGTGCACTGCCGGAGCCTTGGCCCTCGGTTTATTTGTGGACAAAAGGATGCTCGGAGACAAATGATTTAGCACCTGTCAGTCAGAGCTGAAGGACGGGCGATGAGAAAAGAGGGAGGTCAGAGACTATGGAAAGGGATAATGATGGCGGCTTTTCAAGGAAACTGCGAAGGGAGCAGGGAGAGAAAGAAGGGGAAAAAGTTGAAGCTGGAAAAAGAAAAAGAGATTCAGACACACAAAAAGAGAGAGAGAGAGAGAATTTACGATTTAGCTCTGGGTCATCACATAGCTCAAGTGCCTGTGAGCAATTTTCCCCTGGAAATGACAGCTTCTATTTCTGCAGAGTTGTTTGCCTAACAGCAGCTCACAGGAACTGTGGCTGGCCTTCAGGCCCTGCGAGCAGAGCCTTCCCTGATCGCGAGAGTTACCATAACAACGGATGAGGCCGACCTGCACCGATGGCAGCGCGGGGATGTGAACTTTGATTCCCGCCTCCAGCACTCTGGCTAGTCTGCTGCACCTCTGACATATCAACACCTACCCTTCTTGGCAAAAACAAGAGAAAATCCTAAGAGCGCTGTGAGTGTTTGGTCAGCCAGAATGTGACTGTTCACCAGTGGATGATGATTTTGTTTGCAGAAACAGATCACTGTGTCAGGAGCAAAAGAGACATTTGTAATTCAGAAATGCCCAAATAAACAAATAAACGACGTGAAGTCCAGTGCAAAATAATGTTTGCAGAGATGTGCGTGGGCGCACGTTAGGAGCCGGATGCTGCTGGTGAATGCTGAGCAGGGCTTTGTGTGATGCCAGGTTTATTAGATTTCCTTTGGCATTTGTTGACTGACATCTGCCCTGGCAGGTCTCTGCGGCCGCTCTCTCCCTGACGCTCGGCTCGCTCTACAAACCAACAAGCCTTAATCATCTTATGCACACTTTCCCACGTGGTCAATAAAGATATACTGCTGACCTCGTTTTTTTTTTTTAACGCC
>VURO01023208.1:0-10042 GCA_015108175.1 Pelvicachromis taeniatus | reverse complement strand
AGCAACCCCCCCCCCCCCTCCTCCACGAAAACGTGGACAGCGCAGAGAGAAGCTTAGCTAACAAGCGTCTGATTGTGCAGATTACCGCGTGTTCCACGAGGGATTACCGAGACAGAAATGAACAAATTGACCTCTTACCACCAAAATCCCACATCAGCAAAACAAAAGATAAGAGTCAAGCACGGCGAGTCTCTGCTGAATGTAGAAAAAGCGGAGTATACACTGTACTGCAAAACAAGTGTCAGCAGCATTATTTAAAGAAGCCTGCCCCCGCCTGTTGTGTTATTTTTGTCATTGAGTCCTTTCAGTTTGCAGAACCTGATGACTCCATAGGTACCCTTTGTGTGTGCGTCTCACTGGGCCATCCAGACTCTGTATACGTGCGTTTTTTTGTTTTAAATTGAGCAGCCCTGGAAGCAAGGAGAGAAATGCACGAGCTATTTTCTGGCAGTGCGTCATATGCATTGATGTTGGGCTCATGTTCTAACAACAGCTATCAGACTGTGCACCCTGTTCTGAGTGTATTCTTAGCCCAGGGCAGGCGTCTTCCTCTCTGGTTCCCCTTCTGACACTTTTCAAGTTAAGTCAAAGCTATTTAGAAGTCATCTCACTGTGAGAAGTAACAAAGGCTCAATGACAGACCAAGGCCTAATTCAGAATTCAATTTTTGTGCTTTCTCTTCCCAACAATAGAAATACCTAATTTCTCTGCATGCTTGTTTGGCGAGCTCCAGAGAGGAAATGGCACGCTTTTGTTAATAAGTGTTTTTTTGGTGAGAGGAGACGATTGAAAAAGCTTATGTAGGTCACATTGTATTAATCAAGCTGGCTACCCTTGCAAATGAGCTCTAAATGAAACACACAATGTTAAAAAAAAAAAAAATCCAGTTTTATTTGGTATTTGCTTAATACTGCAGCGTGACCACGCTGAGAATGACTTCTCAGCCACTGAAACAGCGATCCCAGTACTTTTACTCTTTGGCATTTATTTACTGGTCTAGATTATAACACTGTATACGGGGGGGTGGGAGGGACAGGCTTGATATCGGTCCGACAGAAGAGTTCAAACACCCGGCAAATGAAATATTTATCAGTCACAGTTTATTTCAGGCACAGGACCCTTTCATCATTTAGCTTTAATGAGAGCTGTGTGCATTCTGATGATTAATAAACTAAACGATCTTCAGATCGTTCCGAGCAAGATGCAAATACTATCAATTATCTGTCCGGGAGACTCTTAAGTAAACTAGGATTTTTCACAAGTCAGACAAGCTTAGCGGGGGCCGGGGTACGAGCGAATGTTTACTAACAATGTGAGATTTTAGATTGGATCAATGAGACGTCTGCTTCTCTGCTGGAAGACGCTGCTCCAGGACGAGGCAGGTGGCACAGTAAAGCGCGGTAAATCAACCTGCTGTCACGGGGACAGAATGACAGGCTCAGTGTGACATTTCAGTACATATTATATCTCCAAGCCCTCCGGTATCCTCATGTGATCTGCTGCAGATGAACTACTTTGAACACTGCCGGGCTGCATAGCGTTGGCCAGCACTGAGTTTTGATGTGAGCAACTCAAGCAGAACAATAAATCCCTTCTGGACCGAATAGATGCAAATAAAAACAAAACAGAAAACAAGAGCGAAAATGGATGAGTTGCTCGGCGATGGGTTTATATGAAAGCAAGACGTTGCTGTAAGGTGCAGCAAGCAGCTGATGCTGGTTTTGATCGGATGATTAGAGCCGGTTGTCACTGGAGAGTTGCTTTGAGGAGGTAAATGTGCTTTCTGAGATTACAGAGTTCAAAACAGAGACCGTGACTCTTTGCTACACATTTGCGTGTGTGTGTGTGTGTGTGTGATTGTAAGACAAAGAAAGAGACTGAAAATGAGGGAGAGTGTGTTTGTGCATGCATTAAGCAGACAAGAGAGAGGTCCTTGAGGCAACCTGAACATCTTTTATCACATCTTTAATTAATTGAAGCCCATAATAGAAGCTGCTGCAGTCCCGCAGAATAGACACAGTTGAATGGATAATAGCCGAGGATGAAGAGATACGCTTGTTTTCGCGTGCTTTTTCGTCAATCCTCCCTTGCCATTTCCCAGTTATATGCTTTAACAGCACATCTGCAGCTGCTGTCAGTCTCCGCTTTGAGAATAAAGTACACTAACCAAGAAGAAAGAAATGTTTTCCGTTTTCTTTTTTTCCATCTTCTCTTTACAGGTTCTGCCTCTGAAGACATACTGCAAAGCCATCATGTGGTTCTCCAGACTAATCCTGATCATCCTAGTCCTCATCCCTCGGCCGTCCCTGGGCTGTCCCTCCGGCTGTCGCTGCTACAGCCTCACCGTGGAGTGCGGATCTCTCGGGGTCAAAGAGATCCCACGGGGTATCCCGTCTGTCACCGAGGTCAGTTGGACAATCGACTGTATGTTAGGGCACTAGTTGCCCGTGCCCCCCGGCCCAATCCAAAACTCACACACACACGCACACCAGAGGTTTTCAGCTGACTTCCTCTCCAATCATTCTTATTACCCTGAAATGACTGTGGTTAATCAATTCACCGTGACCCCCTTTGATGTAAGCCTGAGGGAGGGGCTGCGCTGTTGGCTGTGTAATTATTCATTCTTGCTCAGAGTGCGACTCTTGCTCAGAGTGCGACTCTCGCACGCGCTCTGATCATCTGTTGAGAAGATGTTTAACATTATGCCGTGATTTTTTTTTCCCCTCCTGGGTACAACCCCCCCCCCCCAATATCACTGCAGATCATGAATATTAATATAAAGCATGCCCCGCATAAATTGTTCCATTAACCTCAATCAGCAGGTCTATCTCGTCCATCACACTTTACCTCGTGGCCCCCGTGTTTTTCTCCAAAGAAGCGTCACAGATGAATGCATATTACCAATCAAGCCGCAAAATCGTGCATGCCAGATCCAACACAGAGAGCACGTCTCATGAAACTCCAGTCAGTCTAATATTCTTTTTTGGGGGATAGATGCTGACTGAAAAGACCTGTGATTGCTGAGTAAGATACGTGAAACGCAACCAACCATGATTACTACCACAGTGCGCGTTCATTTTTTAGACAGCCCCAAAACATATCACAGGTAATCAAGAAGGTTACACTCGAATGTGTGTGGGTGTGACTGTGCCGGTTCAAAATGGGGCTCTGCGGAACAGGCAGATTGTTGGCTGCAGCTAAAAGATGTAAATAAAAGATGGACCTAGCCAGTGTGACATCACTCACTGGTTAGTGGAGGTTCAATGTGAAGCCTGATTTTGAATGTCTATGTCCTCACCTGGTGTTCTGAAATTGAACATGAAGGGCAAAGGGACAGATCTGTCTGAGAAACTGAGGCTAGAAACTTTTCAGTCTCACAGTGAAACATACCCTGCAGGGAAGCTAACAGACACCAGATTTTACTCAATTAAAATCATGTTGTGCTCAGTATGACTTGAAATTAGTGATTGATCCTACTGGGAGAGTAGAACCACAGACAAGAACCACACAACCAAACCTCTGTGAAGCTTACATACCTTGGATGCTATTTCATTTCCCAGCAACACATCTGCCAGATTTGAGAAAGATCAGATGAACAATGATTACTGATGATAGGTTTAGAGAACACAGACATCATTAGAATTAGTAAGATTATCATAATTGTGAACTAGTTCATGCCACGGTATGTACACATGACTACATTTAACATGCACAGCCCAGTGAGACAGT
The DNA here is from genome assembly GCA_015108175.1 of Pelvicachromis taeniatus. Taxonomy (NCBI): domain Eukaryota; kingdom Metazoa; phylum Chordata; class Actinopteri; order Cichliformes; family Cichlidae; genus Pelvicachromis; species Pelvicachromis taeniatus. The sequence continues at coordinate 6,313 of VURO01023208.1, read as the reverse complement.
CTGTTTCTGATTTAATCCATCGTGTGGTTCATTTCTACCCGCTGAGTGCAGCACAGCTATAAGCCACACTCATTTTCTTGTACAAAACAAACCCCAGATGAAACCTCACATCCTATCTTCTGTTTCCCTAATGTAATCAATGTGTGATCACTCTACTAATTTCATTTACCCTGTCTTCCATAAAGACCATTTTCCTCCAGGACAACGCGATAGTGCAGATCCGTCTTCAGGACCTGACTCGCCTTAGCAGCCTCCATTATCTATACCTGCAGAACAACAGCATCTCAGCCCTGGAGCCCGGGGCTTTTCTCGGGCAGGGGCAGCTGCTGGAGCTGGCCCTTAATGGTAACCTCATCCACCTGGTTACCTCCGACATGTTTCGGGGTCTGGAGCATCTAAGGATCCTGTATCTCGCTGGCAACCAGATCACTCGAGTCCAGGACCACACTTTCAGAGGACTACAGGTTAGGTTGTGTCAGCCTGAATGTATTAGTTGGAAATAGTTAATGCAAACTTTGAACTAGGTGTTCTAGGAAACAAATAAGAAATGTTTTTAATAGAGTGATGTCTTCAAATCTAAGTCTAATTCGTGACTGATGTCTCCTTAATCCCTAGCATGTGGTAATACAGTAGACACTCTCCTGTCATTATACTGGATAATTCTATCCCCTGTGAACTTGCACATTTTATACTTACCTCTGCTTCCTCAGCTTTGTGTCATTTTTGGTGTCTGCAGCGTCTGCAGGAACTCCACTTGCAAGAAAACAGCATTGAGCTGCTAGCTGAGCAAGCCTTGTCTGGATTGTCGTCTCTGGCCTTGCTTGACCTCAGCAGGAATCACCTCCGCACCCTGGGAGCCTCATCACTCAAACCTCTCGTAAGTCTGCAGGTGCTCCGTGTTACAGGTAGGTAGAATTTCTAGATTACATTAAGTGTTACTATAATGTGATAGAATCCTCCAACACTGATTTTAATTCATGGTGCCTTGAATAACTCTTCTATTTCCACAGTTCTGAATAACTCACACCCTTGCAATAATGTACTTCCAACCACTGAAAATCACACTCTACCAATGAAATTATAACAGCGGGTCACAGCAGACAGACTTTCGAGAATAAAAACTGGAGGGAAAAGCCAACTAAATTAAAGAAACAGCTAATTAAGGGACCTCATGTGGAGGAGCCTGTTTATTCAGATAAAATTTGCTAGCCTCTCCTCCCACACTTTTCTAAAGTCAAACTCACCCTTACTGTAACTTCCAAGAAAGCAACAATCCCAACTTCACAGTCGTTACACTCCGACTGACAGAGGGCGTTAATGGGTCCAAAGAGTGAACTTCCTCCAAGTTTGACATTTTTGTCACTGCATATGTACTAAAGAGTGTAAAAACATGCATAATCTGTTTTTGGTTTTTTTTACTATTTAAACATCTCTGTGACGTCTCTGTGATTATATAAACATGAATAATGATTTAGTCTTGATTACCAAGGCCCATGGTCTTGCAATGGGCTCAAAAGAACTCCACAGCACCACAGTGTGTTTTTGTTCTGTCTCACTTGTCTCACTCCCATCATCCCCAACTGGTTCTGCTGGAAGTTTCTTGTGTCTTGGGTTTGAATCCAACATCTGACCTTTCTGTATGGACTTCACATGTTCTCTCTTCATGTGTGTGAGGTCTCTCTGGGTACTCCGGATTCCACTAGGTTGATTGGTAAATCTAAGTTGCCCATAGGTGTAAATTTCTGTCCTGGCAACCCGTCCAGGGTGTATCCGCCTCTATAGCAACTGGGATAGGTTACAGCCCCCCTTGACCCTGATTGGATAAGCAGAAGAGAATTGATGGATAGATTAATTGAATTGAATTAGAACATTGATATTTCATGAACAAAATAATATATTTAACAAATCCACTTCAGTGGATCATGCAGGTCATATATTTACCCTAACCGTCGTTGTGTTGGATTTAAGCCAAGTTCATTTTGACCTTGGAAACTGCGTTTATGTCCATTTATGTCTGTTTCCTTAACTGCTTTCTGTGATTCTCCTATAGAGAACCCATGGCGCTGTGATTGCGCTCTTGGCTGGCTGAGAACCTGGATAAGTGAAGACGGACAGCGTCTCTTGAGTTCTGCAGAGCAGCGTCGGCTAATGTGCTCGGAACCTCCTCGCCTCTCCCACCTCAGCCTGGTGGAGGTACCTCCAAACAGTCTGGTCTGCATCCCTCCCGTAGTGCAGCTCGAACCAAGCCATCTGACCGTTCGCCTAGGAGAGAGTCTTCGAGTCTCCTGCCAGGCCTCGGGATACCCTCAGCCTCAAGTGACTTGGAAAAAAGCCTCCCACGGTAAACCACAGTTGTCACCTCGAGGCCTGGTTCAAGAGCTGGGTCCCAATGGGGAGCTGTTTAGGCCTGGGGCTGGTGGAGTGGTCACAGCCTTACCTAGCAGTGGAGGGATCAAGGTGGGAGGTGTTGGAGCAATCCACGGGCCTGTACGTGGAACTGAGGAAGGTGGCGAGAGGGACAGCTTTGATCCAGACATGGGCAGCGGCATGCTGTTTCTCAGCAATGTGACCGTAGCACATGCTGGGCGCTACGAATGCGAGGCCTGGAACCCTGGTGGTGTGGCTAGGGTTACTTTCCACCTTGCAGTCAACATGTCTTCTTCCTCCTATTCATCTCAGTTTTGGCCTCGTTTGAACACTCACTCCTATGTTTCATCTTCGTCCAACTCCTTTTACCAGCCTGAGGTTGTGGACGTTAGCCAGGAGCCTCTGTATGAGCAAGACAGCATGGACTTTAATGCCCTGGGCCCTGCCACACAAACCGCTATTGCTGTTGGCATCTCCTTGCTGGCACTCACTGCTGTTCTCCTCTTGATTATGATCTACACTCGTCACCAGCAGTATCAGAAAGATGACACTGGTTCCTATTGCACGAGCAAGGAAGAGAGCATCCTCTATGTGAACGACTACTCTGATGGACCCACCACCTTCGCGCAGCTGGAGGAGTACCGCGATGACCATGGCCACGAGATGTACGTACTCAACCGAGCCAAGCCAGTCCTGGGTTCCACTTCGTCTGCATGTCCCATGATGAGTGGGTTTGTCCAACAGAAGGGCATGAAGGAGGCTCTCCTCGATCACGAAATGGTTCAGACTCTGACACGATCGGGGGGATTGGGGCTTCGCAGAAACCCAGCAGATGGGGGAGAGGGGCCCCTAACAACAGACCCAGAAGAGCTCTTCCTCAGTCAGAGTCTCCTGTTTGGATCACAGGTTGCCTATGAGATCCATTGCTAAGGAGTCATTATTATGCTCTGGCATGAAACAATATGTTGATGGACTTTTAATTAAAGACAATAATGGAAATCACCTTGGTGCAAAGATTTGAAGCATCAGATTATTATCTGGCCTTTTAAAGAGGGGAGATTGTCAGTTAGTAATTTCTGGGGGAAACCTGGTTCACAAGTGTCCTCCGAGAGAGCTTCTTGATTGATTGTATGACACTCGTGGTGGGTTAAAAAGACTGATGATCGAAGGGGAAAAAAACACATGAACCACACCTTTCTGTCTCAAAATCAACCCTTTAAAGATAACTCTAAGTGGCTAACCTCGTCGGAAATGTTTAGTTACACTGAAAAGAGGCTGAAACGGTGCAGCACACAGTGTCTGCTTTATTCTAATTTTGTTCGTTACGCTTTACTTTTCGTGTTTTGTCTATGTTTTGTGTAATATATTACAAAGTTCATTCTCAGAGTGAAGTACAGTTGTTTTGTGAATCCTGCTACACATCTCGTTAGAATTAGGCCTAAAGCAATCCTCTTACTGAAACTACATTAACAATACCCATCCCATATGTGCGAGTGGGTGTGGGTAGGTGGATTTGTTTATAGAGGTTCATTCTGAATGCAGAAATCTAGTCTTTTTTTTTTTTTATGTTTCTATCCTGGCATTGTTTTCCTTGATGTTAACATGTTGTGTTGTTTTTTACCTGCTGATTGCAACACTAGAACAAGATATTAACATTTCTAATGTGTGAAGTCATGAAGCTTCATTAACATCAGTCTGTAATTACCATTATGCTGTTAATAATGTACATTTTGTCTTTGGTTTCTACATAATAAAATGTATTTTAAAAGAGAAGGCTTTCCCCTCTTTTTCTGACTCTGTAGTCCATATTTGAAGTGTGTACTTTTTCTCTGTGGTCTTCCCTTCATTCTATGAGATGTGAAAAGGGCTTTATAGAGAGACTGTGACTCTGAGTCACAGTGTAGAGGCCAGTCTGTGAGAGGTCCACGGTTCATAAACCATTTATTCTTTCCCTTTGCCGCTAATCACTGCAGATATCAAGTGTCCTTTCACAGCTACTTGTGGACTAAGATAGATGGCTGCAACTGAAAATGTGTTGAAAACCCAAATAATCTCTGCTTTACACCACGACCCAGAGCTATATCGATTCTCGTTCAAAAACATGTCAATATTCTTTTTAAATTGGCCTCTGTAGGTATTTTAAAGCTGTTTATCACTAAGTATTGAATGTCATGGTTATGATATGCAACTTAATAAGGATTACAGCCAAAGGACATGTTTTAAAAGTGTAAGGCCTGCTACCGTCTTCCACTAACACTTATAGTATCAGCACACTGCCACATAAACAAAAGTTCAGCTTACTCTTATATAGCCTGAGAATGCTCTCTTAAATAGTCCAGAACTGTTATGTGCAGAAGTCAACCATCCTTTGCAGGATCCTGTGCAAGTACATTTTTATTGCAGTATGTGTTCGCTGAAGGTGGTAACTATATAGTTATATACAGTCCCGATCAAAAGTTTAAGTCCAATTGAAAAATGTAAATATTTTGTATGGTTGGATGTTAACTAGGTTCCAAGTAGAGCTTCAACATGCAACAAGAAGAAATGGCAGTGAGACAGAACATTTTTCTGAGCATGCAATTTATTGAAAACAATGCTTAAACTGAAACAGGCTGTTTAACAGATGAGAGTTTAGGACCACACCTCCAAAAAACCCATAAGCCCCCCCAAAACAGAAATCAAAGTTCCAAAGTTGAACTCAGTAATGAGTAGATCCAATCATTACTGTGGATCACTTGAAAAAGTCGTTGTAGCATGCTTGATGCAAGCGTATCCATGAGGTGAGTGGGAACATTTTTCCAAATGGTAAAGACGGCCACATGAAGGGCATCTACTATCTGGAACTGTTGTTCATTTTTGTGAACTTCCCTTGTCATCCATCCCCGAAGGTTCTCAGTTGGATTTAGATCAGGGGAACACACAGGATGGTCCAAAAGAGTGATGTTATTCTCCTGGAAGAAGTCCCTTGTCCTGTGGGCATTGTGTACTGTAGTGTTGACCTGTTGATAAATTCAGTTGTTACCACACAGACGAGGGCCCTCAGTCAGTAGGGATGCTCTCTGCAACATCTGGACATAGCCAGAGGCTGTTTGACGCCCCTGCACCTCCTGAAGCTCCATTGTTCCAATGAAGGAAAAAGCACCCCAGACCATCATGGCGCCCCCTCCATTGCGGCACGTAGAAAACATCTCAGGTGGGATCTGCTCCCCATGCCATGTAACGTTGTAAACCATCAATTCAATTCAATTCAATTTTATTTATATAGCGCCAAATCACAACAACAGTCGCCTCAAGGCGCTTTACATTGTAAGGTAGACCCTACAATATTACATACAGTGAAAAACCCAACAACCCCATAAGGATCAATAAAGTTAAATTTTTTTCTCTACAGAGAATAAAACTTTCTTCCACCTTTCAGTGTCCATCTGTTGTTGAGATACTACAATCTCCAACCCTGATTTTAGATTTTATAAAGCCTGGTAAGAAAAGAAAAGCCCAAGCAAAGAAAGCCTGACTACGTTACGTCCACGTTGTGGAGTGGTCCTGTAGGAATCATCTCCTCCTGAACGTGGACAAGACAAAGGAGTTAGTGATCGACTTCAGGAGGAAACAACCCATGACCAGATCCATCAAGATCTCTGGAAGGGAGGTGGAGGTTGTGGACAATTACAAATACCTGGGGGTACACCTGAACAGCAGACTGGACTGGAGCACCAACACTAATGCTGTGTACAAGAAAGGGATGAGCAGACTCTACTTTCTGAGGAAGCTCAGATCATTCAATGTATGCAGCAAGATGATGGAGATGTTCTACCAGTCTGTGGTGGCAGGTGCCATCTACAGTGCTGTGGTCTGCTAGGGGAGCAATATCAGTGCCAGAGACACCAGCAGGATCAATAAACTCATTAAAAAAGCCGGACAAATCATTGGACATAACCTGGAGACG
>VURO01023207.1:7829-35897 GCA_015108175.1 Pelvicachromis taeniatus | reverse complement strand
GAAGAAACTAAAAAATGCAGATTGGAAAAATAAATAACTAAATAAACTTTGGCATTAGCAATACCACTGACATGATACAGAGGCGATAGGATTCATCTCATTTATACTAATTGTGGGACCTTTAGCTTTGACAACTACGCCAGTTTATTTCTGTTTGGGATTAAACAAGTAGACTCGCCCAGGCCTGTTGGTATTGACATTGCATTGTTGTTTACTTGTGTTAAAAAAAAAAAACAGATGGCCTTAACATATTTGATATTGGGGGAAGGGGCGTGGGTGGGCAGCAGGTTCATGCTAGTTTAGTTTTGTGTGTGTTTCTTGAGCAGGCGTGTGGTATTTTATTTGCCCTCGTCCTTTTCTGCCTGTCTCTTCTCCCCTTCTCCCTCCTTCTCGGCTCTCCTCAGCCTCCAGCCAGCCTCGCCACAGACAGGAGGTCAGGCCATGCCACTCCGCTCTGCCTGCTGTGAGCGCTGGGTCACCGAGCCAGATAACACCACCAACTGTTCAATATTTGAAGAAATCAAGCATTCTGTTTGTTTGAAATTTTGCTATTTGTTCGCATTCTTTCCACCTCCCCCGATAAATCTTGCACTTTATGCAAAACAGAAGAGCAGCTCAAGGGTGAAAAGTAGCAAATTAAAGCTTTGGAAAAGCTGTAAAGCAATAACTCTTGTTGTAGCATGTGCATTTAACCTGTAAGATAAATGTATAGTGTAATGCCTGTGCTTTCTACATCTAATGTAGAATACCATTTCAGTTTTGCTCCATATAAAATCTTGTTAGAGTTGTGATGAATCATTTAAGTTATCTTCTAACTGCTTTTGTTCATCTATCTAAAAAAGTCAGCAATATGCAAAGAGTTTGTTCCAAATATCGTCTGAATCACACCTAACTTCTACCTTACTCATTTTAAATGCACCTCTTGATTTTTTACAGCAGTGTGAGGCATTCAGTTGAGCAACAATGCTTCCACTCGAGAGGGACGTTTTGGCACTTCTTTTCGGTGTTTATCATGAATATTCAAAACTGCGATGCATTCCAAGACTGACACACCAGACATGCAGATTAGTGAAGAAATATGCTACTCCGCGGTCAGGGTGGTAAAAAATTGACGCCGGATAATGTGAATGTTTATGTTTCCTCTTTGGTCACCTACAGCGAGTGAAAGCAACCAATTTCAAAATAGAATGCGACTGTAGTGAGGGTGTTGTGTAAAACGGCGCTGTTTAAAATAGGAGTGCTCTCATGTGCACCCGAGCCATGCTGTTTTCTCCACAATAAAAAGGTGATTTATTTAGTATTTGGAGGACTGTCAGGCCAAGCAAAAGATTTCACAGGGTCTAATTTAATCTTGAATTGCTTAGCTCCATACACCATTCAAAGTCAAGAAAGGGGCACCCGCTTTATTTTTCACAGCACAAGAATTGCAGACATGCCATTCCACATAACCGGGAAGTTGTGCATAAGCAAACCGATATGCACATTAACGAGTGCCAATATGCAAGCATGTGGCAACGCGCGCAGAGTAGCAATGGCTTATCTCCTACGCAGCCTGATTTTTTTTTGTTAAAATAAAGAACAACGGTTTAAACACCAGAGGTCAGCTGAGGTCACTGATTCAGATGGAACTGGAAATATTGCATTGAATTTGTAATTTTTTTTAACAATATTTGAAGAGAATAGGGAAATTGTCTGTAAACACAATTCTGAAAAAGCATCAGCTTTTAAACTCACATGTGTAACTTCACAGCAAATTTTCTTTCTATTGGTCACTATATAGTAGTCTGTAGGCCTCAACATTTTCTTAATGGGTTCACAGTCGTAATTGCTTCTTCAAAGTCTTATTTAATGCTTTAATAAGTTGAGGTCTCATTCATAGTAGCCCTGAGAATGACATGTTGCTGATATGTAATGCCCTTTTATGTGTGTATATATATATATATATATGTGTGTGTGTGCATGCGTGTCACTGTTTTTGACTATATGCTCCACTTATACGCTCTACCCGCTGCTCACTTCTTAGCTATTAAAGGCTAGCAAGCAGTTGATCATAGTTTTCCTGTTATTTAGTGCAGAGCACACATACTGCTGGAAACAAAGATGAAAGAGGTAAGAAATGAATCAAAACTATAAATATGTGGGCTGTGAAATTAATGTGCCAAAAGACAATAAAAACTGTTAAATTCTACTGCTGTGCTAGCTGATGTGCGAGGCTGTACGCATGCACGGCAAAGCTTTGAGTGAAACGGTAATGCCATGCTCACAGTGAGCAAATTTTAAAGTAGCAAAATGCATGTCTTATTGAGCGTTGACTTTATTAGAGAGCACACAGAAATAGCCTAACAACTATTTGAGGGATAAGCGCCAATACTTCATGTACAAAATTTTTAAGTAATCTCAACAATCCAAAGCAAAGCCCAGCCCTGGCGGGTTATTCTTTGTGATCAGTCAGTATGTTTCAGGTTAATGTGCAGGGTTTACTCCTCACTGTCAGACGATTTCAAGTCACCCTCGGCTTCATATGGCAGCTTCTCTCTCTGCAGGTTCTCTCTGCCTGTCTTACTAACTCTCTCTTTCCATAATGTCCTCTCCAGACACCAGTACACTTGAAGGGTTTAAGGTAATTGCACTCAGGGCTTCATCTTAGCGCTGCTCTCTCACATGTGGAATCATTATCCAGGCTAACAATTACAGCCTGCTCTAGTAATTGATCAGAAAACTGTCTCAGGGAGGTTAAAAGGTATTAAATATCACCACTTTCTTAATTTACTGCGCCTGTCAAATAAAAAAGGAGGAAAGAGGAGTGAAAATGAGAGTCTTCAGCCTTTTCCCTCTCTCAGCTTAAATAATGACCCCCAATTAGAGTTCTTCTCTGTTACTATGCACTGCTCTAATGCAGGTCTGTTGGCCCTGTGGCTAATCTTGTGTACACAGGGTCATGAAGATTTTAATTTATCGTCTTGGCATTGTACATGTGTGTGCGTGCGTGTGCGTCTGCTTGCTTTTGTGCCGTTGTGTACGCGTATATGTATTTGCATGTGCAGCATGTCTATGTGCATGCATTTTATTTGTGTGTTTTCTCTTATTTTTCAACTTTACTTTCACCAAATCACCAATTCTAATGAGTTGCCACCGGCAATTATTGCCCACTTTAGCTGTGACCCTACAAGATGAGGGGGTCAGAGTGTGCTACTTTGTGCTTTTGTATGCATCAAAATGGGGAGGGGAAATTATCAAAATGTGCAAAAATAAACACAAGATGTTCATTGTGTCCTAAGTGGTCCATTATGTGCACAAATCTGCCTTTGTATGCTATTATAGCACCTCTTTGTACTTTCATTATGAAAAAAAAAGATTTCTTTGATGTTAAAGCAAGAGTATAAAACGCATCAGATGCTGTTTAGTGATTGTTGTATTTATTATTCTACCTCTTTCTTTATTACATTACAACAAATTTCTGTTTTTATGTCACGCGTTTGAACACTATACTGAATAAAATCCAGCCATGTTAAAGGATTTGGTCACTTTTCCCCTTTGAAGACATTTCGGTCAAGAACAAGTAAGAAGTAGACTAATACATGTTCAAACACACCCTTTACAAAATGACCACAGTGTTCTTGTGTGTGTCTGCTGATTCTTTTCTTTTTTTTTTTATTAAACATCTATTAAACAATCAGCCCTAACCCATCTCCCTGTGTTTCTCTCTCTCCCCTGGTAAGGATCGCTGACAATGATAGGCAGACAGGATGAGGTGGAGGAGGTGATGGGAGGAAGATGAGTTGGAGGAATGGAGGGATAGAGGGTAACAGCAGGGGACAGCAGGGCTAGCAGGGTGAGCGACGCTCGGTGCCTCTCAAATCAGGTCCATTTTTTCATTAGCTCATATCCTTGCCAGGCTTTACAGCTGGCTGATCAGCAATCAGTGGCCGTTTGTTTCAATCAGGCAGCGACTCCACTGTTACAGACAGGACCAGATTACCGAGAGAAAGAACAGGGGAGGAATGAAGAAGGGAGGAGAGGATGAGGAAGGTGAAGGCAGGGGGAAAAGGAAGCACTTGGGGGGTAGGTTGTCTTTACCTCACCATCAGTGTGATGAAAGGGGTGAAGCAGGGGACATGCAAATACAAAATGAAGAGCAAGGCAGTTGCAAATATAGGGTTTGAAACAATGGAGTGAGCTGTACTGAACATGCTCCCCATCAGTGCAGGGACAATAGAACGAGGCTAATTTTATTTCAGTGTTGCCACTTGGGTGCTGGAAAAGTTCAGGGGAAAAAAACGAAAATCTGAATGATTGGTACACTGCAAAAGGTATCTCTTTTAACAAGTCATTTCAGGAAAGTCTTTTGTTTTTTTTGGGGGGGGGGGGAAGTTTTGTAAAAGAAGTGAAAAGAAACTGTCATCTAGCAAGATAGAGTTGGTTGTTTTGCTTTTTTTTTCCCCAAGGAGTATAGTAATCTGCATATTTTTCTCCTTTTTTCAAGATATTGTGGCGCGTTAATAGCAAAAAACCCAACGACAAGTGAGACTGCTAGAGTAACAAAAGAAATCAGCTCACCCTGGCTGCCCAAATTACTTTCCTGTTACCTTCCTGTTTGAAGAAGAGAAATAAGAGAAATAAGACTTTAAGATCAGATATGAGATTAAAAGCCTTGATGAGAGTGAGTGCTTTTTTTTTTCTTTTTTTTTTTTGCTGTGAGGGGAAGTATGAGGAAATAAAGAGAAATGAGAATAATATCTATCTCATTCCTCTTCCAGTCATCCAGCCAGCCTCTCAGCCTTTCAGTGCTGAAAGGACAGAGTGAAAAAAGATGAGAATGAGGGATGATTTAAGGAGGAAAGCCAGTACCGTGCCCAGGGAGGCCTTGTGCCTACTGAGCGTGCCCAATGAGTGGCGGAGACTGAGGCGTGTTGGATCTATAAGCAAAGTATTTATCCTGCCAGAGACCCTGAGAGATTAGCCTCCGCAATGGTGATTTATACTGACACACAGCCATCCTTTACCTTATACTACTCACTCTCTCTCTCTCTCTCTCTCTCTCTCTCTCTCTCTCTCTCTCTCTCTCTCTTCATTCCCTGTGGATTGTGTCTGTCAGTGGGCCCTGATGCCCAGTTAGCCTCCAGCTATGATATTTGATCATAGTAACTACTGACTCTGTCACCTCCATTTCTTTTCTGCTCAGATACATTATATATAAGGCTGCTGAGACATGGATGTATAGCGGAGAGGGCAGGAATCATATGGAGATGGATTAAAACAAGTTTGATGAATAGAGCATCTTCAGCATTAGACGGTTTGGATGCATGTTTATTTAGCTTCTTGACAACCTGGTTGTCTCTCTATATAAACAAGACAGGATGGAATACATCACAGTAATCACATTTATTAGATTCTATTAAATTGTAGTTATATAAAACCAAGACTGGTCAATTATGGAACACAATGTTAGACGTAGAGGTATAGGTAAAGATCTGCTTTGATTTATTTGTAGTCTTAAAGTCAGATTCTGTGCTGTTCTTTTGCCTGAAGCTGCCAAAACTGTTTTATGTATTTTGAGGCCTTGTCACACCACTTAACAGGATTTAGAAGCAGCAAAATCAGTTCATTTAAGTGGAGCTGCTGCAGTCGCTGGATTCTCTCATAACATGTAAACCTTAACATATTTTTCAGGACTAACGTGTCATGAAGTCTGACATAGAAATTGGCAACACTGACTAATAGCATGCTAGCTTGTCAATGCTGCCCTCTGAGGGGACCGAGCCAGAATGTCAGAAAAGCAGGCAACTCATTGCACATTAGCTGCATTTTCTAATCCCCCTTGTGGCTAGTGAACTAATTTGGTCTGTAAATTATTCTTTATTGGCTTTTTTCTCCTGTAACTTTAATTTAAATTAAGAACAATCACGATATAGGCAACACAGAACCAAGAAAATAAGCCCATTTGCATCAGCCAGTGCTTTAGCTAGCTAGGTACCATGAAAAAGACAGAAGATAGCATGGTAAATGTACTGCAAACCTCTAGAATTATATATTATATAAAGGCTCATTAAAGTACGGAAGCCGAGAGCGACCGTATCCGTTAATAATATTTTTCTCTCACGACTTATTGAAACGGTGGTCCGGTTTTCTCGTTATAACGAGACACACACCTCCCGACTGCCTGGCCTTTACTGTTTTGAAAGCGCAGACACACAGTTCATTAGTCAGCTGGCCAGGCACACCTGTTCACCACGCACCTCCGGTACCGCAGCAGGCCAAAGACCACATCTGCGCCACGCAGCTGATTGCACCTCAGCTGTCATAATTATCTTGATGAGAAACGTGACAAGTTATTTATCCCGTTATCTCGGGATAACCGAGATAACTGGTCCAGTTTTCTCGAGATATGGGATAAATAAGTCGTTATCACGAGAAAACAAAACCGTTTTGGGAGCAGTTTTCAAAAATATTATTAACGGATACGGCTGTTCTCGGCTTCCGTAATTATCAGATGGGGATAAAGAGGTGAAGAAAATCTATAAATAATGATAACAATAAAGATGTAACTGTTAAATGCAACAATGTTGCAAATAAGACCAGATTAATGCTACAGAAAATGTTGATTTAGACATTTAGACAGAGCGTTGAAATTTGAATCTGGATACATTGAAATATTAAATATTAGCATTCCATAGCTTCACTTTAGTTTGACTGTAGATCAAAGTGAAATTATTTTATTGACTGATCAAGCGTTCCTGACATGCACAGTTTGGACCTCTTAACTTTACAGCTAAGCTTCATTCATGGTGTTAGCACAGTACAGCTTAACAGCCTGCACATATAAAACATATTGCCGCATACGTAAACAATCTGTGAAAACACAGAGATTTAAGCTAATTTTAAATGAACTCTCGGCATAGCTTGCTCTGACCAGGTTATGTGTGCAGCATGAGTAACCACGGTGATTTAGTCAGGTGAATAGAGCAAACTTCAAGGAACATTACTATTGTTGTACGTTAGGGTTTGCACTTTTGTAATACTTCAGAGCACAAATCAATTGTCTGCTGACCACTGGGACTTTGTAGACTAAAAACTGCAGAAACTGTAAGAGGATATGTGTCATGTTGAGCTCACTTAACTTTAACAACTCCCATGCAAAGCAGGAAATTCCAAAAAGTTGCTTAAATTACCCCCAAAAACTGCACAGACACATCATCTTAAAATGCAGTTTGTGTGCGTTTCTGTGTTGCTGCACCGTTTCTTAACATTTGTGTGTTCGGGATTATGTCTTCCAGAGGTGTAAGCTGAGGAAGACGGTAGGTAAAGCGGGATTAGACACGTTTCCCTCCACTCAAGCTCAGATTAAATCGCGGCTGAGCTTGATGAGCTATTGTTGTTTGTGCTGCTTCCAAACCCGTGCTTCATTTTGCCTCACAAATACTCTACCTATACAAAGTGGAGGTGTGCGCTAACCTTGTGCTTCTTTTTTCATTGTCCCACTGAGAAAATCCTGATTACTGATGAGTGTGTGTGTATGCATGTGTGTGGCTGTTTGTAGGTTAGTGAAAGATTGCTGTGGCTGTAGATAAGAGGATTAGGGTGGAATTAGTGTCATTCCTCTATCGCCGCGAGGAATAGATTCATATCGATTTTAATCAGGGATAGAGAGAGCCACAAAACCGCAGAAACAACAGACTGGGAGAGAGTGAGTGAAAGCGAGAGAGAGGAGAGCAGTGGATGGATGAACTGGAGGGAGGGCAGAAGATTCCTGGAGATCATCGTGCTGGGATGTTCAGCTGGAAACGAAGGAGTTGCAGAGATCTACGCTGCAGAGACGCATGCATGTGAGAGAATACTTCAGGAACTTTCTCATGTATTTGTCCTGCTTGGAAATCTCCTGACGTCCTGGAGGTCTCTGGTTGAGAAAGTGTCCAGCTGCTGTGGGATGTTGGACAAGCGTTAGTCAGCAGGACTGGCTGAGACCTGGAGGAGGGAGGTTGGGATGTTAAAGCTTTGTCTGCTTTGGCAGGGAAGCCTGTGAAGAATGAAGGTGGACGGACTCACCTATCTGGCTCTGGCAGCAGCCAGCTTTGTCGCCATGGTGACTGGCGGCCGCAGTTCAAGCCGCAGGAAACACAAAGAGGTCTTCCTCGGGGAGAACAGCAAGTTCAAGTTTGGAGGGTGAGACACACTCACTGTAAGATCTTTGTGTTCCTACTGAGGCAGCTTGAGCCAGTAGTGCAGATGAGACGAGAGCTGAGGTATCGCGTGTGTCTTATTACATTTTTTGGGACTTTAATGCAGATGTGTTGAATGTGCTGTCCTTCTGTCTGTGTTCAGTTCAAAGCTTCAGTTCTTTTTATGCTTAAAAATGTCTTTGTCCACTTCATTCGTGCTGAGTAATCCATGAGATTTTTCTCCTGATTATGCAGTAAAACCAAAACACTAAAACAAACAAAGAGACAAATAAATGTGTCTCTCACAGCTCCCACTAGTTCCAGGGTGCATGGAGGGGTAGGGTTAAACACTTAAGAACCACCCCTTAAACATAACCATTCAGTTTAAAGTCAAGATTTGGTGTTATCTATGTTTTCTCAGGGATCGCGAGCGGCCTGAAGCCACATGACCATAAGCCCAACCAATCAGTGCTGATGCTTTTTTGGCGGATATATGCGAATGTCTTGCCTTTTCTTTTAACATTACAGATCACAGAAACTGTGGCAATGTGAAGTGACTGACTGAAGGGGTTTCAGTATCTACTGTTGTGTTGTCAAGACAACAGAACAAACAGCTATAATACAGGCCCTGCACATGCTAGAAGAGGTCACACTGAGGAGAGCTGTCATACAGTTATAATGGTACTGAAAGGAAACCGGTTGCTGCTGAACTCAAACCATAAAGATCCATCTTTTTTATTAATCGCTTATCAAATATGAGAGACAGGATACACACTGGATGGCTTGCCAGTCCGTCACATGGGTAACGCACTGAGATAGACAATCATTCAAGCCTATGGCCAATAATAGACTTCCATGTATGTCTTTGCAGTGTGGGAGAATATGCCAACTCCTCACAGAAAAGCTTGAGCAGGCTTGCAGATTTGAACCAGGAGTCGTCTTCCTAAGAGACAACAGTCCTCACTGCTGTGCGCTAACCGTAAACATCTGAAAATGAATTACTTTTAGTGCGACTGAACAGAAATATTGTGTTACTGCCTGGTGCGGCGCTTTTGGGACAAGCGAGCAGCTGAAAGTAGCTTATGTGGCTTTCTATAAGTTTAAAATGCACATTAAACCGCAGAGACTTTACATGTAGGCTCTGAAGCTTTTCAGTAAATATACTGTCCCCCACTCACATTGCTGAGTGACCGATTGATGCTTTTTGAATTCCTTTCAATGTTACAGCAACACAATTATTTATTAGAGCTGACTGAGGAGCAGCTATCAGAAGTTTCTACGGCATTATTTTAGGGGGAGCAGAGAGTTTACAGGAAATTCTGTATTCTGTGGATGTCAGGAAGCTGTGATTCACTTCTGAAGAACACGTCATGAAGAGGCTCCCATATGGGCTGCTGACTCTAACATCCCAGTTTTACAGAAAAACCACAGAGTCAGCTGCAAAGGAAATTTCACTTCTGTAGATTTCCTTTCGCTTGCTTAAAACAAACGATAATGTGTTAAAGTGACGTCAGGGTTCCCTACCCAGGATTATTTTTAGTTTAAAAGTGAGTCTGCTACACTTCACTGTTAAGTGGAAAAGCTGCTCTTTTTATGTTGAGTCTGCTGTCTGCAGGAGCACCAGCTCATGGAGGAGTGACCACTGCAGGTTTAGCATATTGCACATTTTGGTGAAAGCCTGCATCTCAAACAGGTTTGAATGGAAAAAAAAAACAAAACAGCAACAGCCAGCTTTCCAGAAACAGTGAATGCAGCTTCAGTGCTGAGCAGCTCACACATGCAGTCTAATAAGCTTCTTCAGATTCCTGTAGGAGAACCAAATATGTAAGACTGACTGAATGGACTTAATTCTTTCCAACCCAACATACAACTAACACTCTGATTTCTTTATCTCAGCCTAATTCAGTATTGATATCTACTCAATAAGTACACTAGTTTGAAATCTGAAGCACAATTTCTGCATAAAAAAGTTGCACAGAAAGTTGTAATAACATTAATGGATCTACATTTGATTCCATGTAACACACTTAAAATAAACACATAAAATCATGCAATAAAAACAGTCATGCAATAAAGCAGTGACTGAAATGATCTATGGCTTCAATCCAGAGTTTGTAAGAGCCACATTTTATCCTTTGTCGTTTACACCACCTGAGAGTTGATGTATGTGTTGCAACAGTGAGATAACAATATGACCTTGATCCATATATATAATACCATAACCCAGCCCTCACTGTTTGTACAACAGGTAATCTCTGTCAAATTAAAGTGCAGAAACAGCCGAGTGAGTACACAGCAGAGCTGAAATTACTGCGATAAAACTAACTCACCCTGTGATTGATGTTTGAGGGCACGCTACAAATTTTCTTTTACGTACATATATGTTGAATATATATTACAAAAACTGTAAAGAAGGCATAAATGAAGGTGTGTAAATGTTGCACAGAACTGCACTGAACACTTTCCAGTAATGCAACAAATAAGCCAGTTTCCCAACAGTGTTTCCTTTAAACGGAGAAGATAAAATCCCTAAATTAGTTTGTGTGTCTGTGTGTGTGTTCAGTGTAGTATTACAGTAGCAGTTGTGGGTGAATCCTGCTGCTGACAGCAGCAGGCAGGCTGCCCTCATCTGTCGCGCTGACCTGTGCTTTTGTGTGTTCATCGTGTCATCTATCTTTGTGAGGACCAAATATTTCCAGCAGTAGTGGAAGTCCTCCTCGCAACTTCTGCTTAAACTCTGTTGCTCATAAAGCCAGGCTACATATTTCATTCTCTGATAGAGTAGCTTTGTATGAGTTACAGTAGGACGACCCGGAGATGTTAAGATTTCACTGGGAATGACCAGAATGGACAAAATTAGAAAGGAGTAAATCAGAGGGACAGCTCAGCTTTAGCAGTCAAACAAAGCCAGACAGGCAAGTGTTACAACCCTCTGCAAACCGCAGCAGCGTTGCAAGAGTCTAGGTGTTACCAAGGCTTAACAGCATGCCTGAGTTTGGGTTTTGAGAGATGCCTTCATGCTCTCTGGGCTGTCATTTAGAGCTGAGCTTATTAAATCCTTTAAATACTTACAAAATAAAAACAATTTTTCTACAAACTCTGGCGTTAGTCTCAACATTATTTTTTTGAGCATAACAGCGAGACTGAGATGGTTTTACATGTGCAGAGGGATAGTGGATATATTTGGAAATCTTAAAAATGGAGCTGCCAGGAAGAAGAAGACCAGAGAGAGGACTCAAGGATGTAGTGAAGATGCAGGTTGGTGTGACAGAGGAAGCTGATCCGCTGTGGCGACGTCTAAAGGGAGCAGGAGAAGAATAAATAAGAAAGGATTTAAGACAAGTGGGAGCGTTGTGTGTTGTTGA
Organism: Pelvicachromis taeniatus; assembly: GCA_015108175.1. Classification (NCBI taxonomy): domain Eukaryota; kingdom Metazoa; phylum Chordata; class Actinopteri; order Cichliformes; family Cichlidae; genus Pelvicachromis; species Pelvicachromis taeniatus. Next base: position 24,376 of record VURO01023207.1, on the reverse strand, counting down.
AAGCACCTGAAAGAAACTGAAACATAATTGGTGCATTTTTATGATTACATTTAGTGTCTCTAAAGCCAGTTTAAATTGTCGGGGATTGGACCACCAAAGCCTCCACCCTCAACTGCTGCCCAATCAAAGCTACTTAAAACTGGAAAGGAGACAACTGAGGTGGCTTCACATCGGATTGGGATGCCTCCTAGGTGAGGTGTTTTGGGTGTGTCTAAATGGGTGATGGCCTCAGGGAAGAACCAGGACACAAAACAGAGATTATGTCTCTCTGCGTGCCTGGGAACGCCCCTCAGAAGAGTTGGGGGAGGTGCCCCAGGCATCATATGGGGCTTCTGTGCTCACACATACAGCAGATATGTGCTGGCATGACCACAATGATGACATCCGGTCTCAATGTGCCCAACGCATCTGCGTGAAAAAATGTTTAGAAGTTGAACCCTGACCTTTGGGCTCATACGCATCATTTATCAACATGCTAACCTCACTGTTTGATAAGAACAGGCACAAATGTAAGTGTGTAAATGTAACTAAATGTATGAATACCACTGTGTAAATACATGAAAAGTACAATCCCTGTGTTGAAAAGCTTATTTACATTAAGGTGTAAGTATAATCAGGAGTTTTTTCATTATTAAAAATGAAATTATTATGTGTCACTTTCATTTATGTTCATTATTAATACACATGAATGCATGCGTGCCAGCATTTTCAACTTTAGCTGATTAAGGTAGAGTTCGTTTCTAATGTCCAGAAGGACGTCAGAGGATGAGCTCAGGTTGGGAGGCAAAGTTAGAGAAGCGAGGCTGACATGGATCGGACATGTACAGAGGAGGGATGGTGGGCCGGAGGAAAACAGGAAGACGACAGATAAGATTCATGGATGTGATGAAGGAGGACATGCAAAGGGCTGGTGTGACAGAAGAGGATGATACTGGTTGGGTGAGATAGAGGCAGATCGGTAAAAGAACAAAGAAGATGCACATTAGGTTACATTAGTGAATGTCTTTCTGTGGTGGCTCGGTGACCTGCCGGGGGGATAATGCTCTAAATTAGCTGCAGCAGGCTTTGACCATTGGTTTGTGAATTTCTTTTTAATCACAAAAGTAAAATGGAGTGCTTTTGTCACTTTTTCAGTCAAACACATGAGTGACCTTTGGATTCAGTATCATCCCTAAGGACACGCAAACCAGGAGAGGGAGGGATCAAATCACTGTCCTGCTAAAAATCCTCTAACCTGCTCCGCCTGCTAAGCCACAGAGACACCCACAGAGACACCCACAGTGGCACCTTCACAGTGGTGATTTTATCCAACCACATTCCAAAAAATAAATACTTAATTGATTTGAAGGCATGAACTCAGCTGTACTTTTCGGTTCTTTTAGGCCACTTAACTAATATTAAATTGTGTAATTTTACAGATAAACGAAAAGAAAAATTTGTGTCAGTCAAGATTTTGCTTTCTTTCTCTTGTCAGTATCTAAATGCACTTCCTCCTCCAGATTTTAGAGTTTAATGTCTAAAATGAGGAATTTTTATTTCATTTGAGCAACGCTTTTAAAAAAATCAAGGCTGACATGTTAAATCCAGTGTTGATTTTTAGTTGATTAAATTAGCTTCAGGCTTGAGATTAGCGCTACATTGGGTTTGTTCTGAGTGGATTTTGGAGTGTTAGTCAAGGTTAATTTAAAGGATTATAGAAATAGGATTTGGCTGAAATTATTTTGTTTAACCTCACAATAACAGAGGAATGAATGTGTGTTTGTGTGTCTGTGTGTCCATGTGCGTTCTCATTTATGTGTGTCAAGGTGTGTGACTTTTAAAGAGGCTTTTCATCCACGAGCGGAGAAAATCTCAAACAGCTTTCATCGCTTTTACCACTGCATGTTCACCTTTGCACCGCACATCTGTGCATGTGATTACCGCGTCCACACACACACACGCACACACAATTCTGCATGTATTGCAACGGAAAGTCAGTTATGCTTGAGCTATAATTAGACTTTGTGCATCCTAAATGCCATCTTTCTGGGGTTCCCCTATTTGAATGTCAGTCCTACGTAGCACAGAGGACAGTTTCAACCAAAAACACTCGAAACCATTGACAAGCTGCTACATAACGCAGCATGCAGAGTTCCTGCTCTGCAAGGTTGTGTGTGAAGACTCATTGTTCACTAGTTTCTCAAAATTCCGGTTAAAAGCTCTCTAAACATTTCAGCCACATATCACGGACTGCATCTGTCACAGCATCAGAGTCTCCTCCATCCAAAAGCAACACATTAAATTCAGAAGCTTTTGAAGTCCCGTGATATCAACAAAGCTTCTGGATTTATTCCTCATGATGACGGCCATAAGTTACATCAAACAAGAAAATCTTATTATGTTATCTACAGTTTGATTAGATTTAGGCTTCTATATATTATAAGATATAATATTTCAAAAATCTCTTTTTTGTTTGTTTGTTTTGTAAATACCTCAAAGTGTTTTTATATCTGTGTGGTACTTCATGTGTCTCTTTTAAGCACATCTGTTTTGGGTTGTTTGTATGCTTACATGTAGACATCATTATATCCTTGTGGTAGATTTGTGTCCTTTCTTGTAATTGTGTGTTGCTTTGTGGTCATTTGGGGTTGTTTGTGGGTTCCTTTGTTGTAGTCTGGTTTTGCTGATTTGTTTAGCGTTGTGATTTCTTTGTGGTTGTTTCTCTTTTTTTGTTCATTTGATTATTTTTTGTGGTCAATTGACATCATCTTGTTTCTCTTTTGTAGAAATTTTCCATGACTTTGTAGTATGGTGTCACATGTGCTTCTGTTCTCTGTGCCTGGGGTCCTTTAGCATCTAAATACAAATTCTCACATAGGTCGTGCTGTTTAAGCTGCTTTAGCCCGTGTCTGCCAAGTTTCTGTTAATCTGCAAACCACTTTGCAACCCAGCTGCTCCTTTCATGCTGTTTCTGAACTAATCTAAGATGAAAGGGATGAAACATCATTTTCAAGCACACACAGAGCACACATGCTAAATTTATACCTTTAACACTGTAGATTGAGTTTTTTCAAAATCCTCTTTGTTGCATCTTATAAGATTTAATAAAAAAAACTGTGACGAAGAACAAGAAGTGCCAAAGCGTCATCTCCTCAAAGTGAGTCAATCCCCTCAGGCCGCCATGTAAATAAAAGGTCAGTGCTTACAGTAGAAATAAATGTGTTTACAGCCTGATTCAAGCAGTTCCGGTGTCACAGCTGTTGCTACTGAGTCCTGCTCTGTTCTGTATCAGGTTGTCCTGTTGTCTTTGTACAACTGAACCACACCGCCAAATACACATTTCTGCAGGTGGAAGTGACAATCCTTCAGTGGATCACGCTCAATTATTAGTATTAGTAGTTGATTGTGCAGTTAATGTGTCTCTTTGTAGAAGTTTTGTGTGTCATTGCAGTCTTATCATGTTTAGATGATAAACAATAGGTTTTCAATGTAATCATTGATTTGATTATCACAGTCCGGATCCATGCTTGATGGCTTAAATGCTGATTGGAAAGTAGCCTAAGGTGCGTCCAGACAAAACAAACAGAAAAAGAATGAAAAGGAAGTGTGATTTTTTTTTTAAATGATGCTATTCATATTATCATAATAACAAAACAGTTTAAACAATAAAAACTAAATTGAAATGACAAACTTTACTTTGGAAACTAAACTGAACCCTGTTGTTTTCGTCATGTACTGTAAACATTTTAAGCCTTTTATATTATAATGTGTGCTTTAATTGTATGGAGGATTAGCCCTGACTTCTCCGAGAAGGTCAAGAAAACCATCTCGAATGGTTTTCGCACCTGAAAATGCTTATTATATAAATGTATAATAAAATGCTTTGTGTTTTATTTAGATGGGGAATATGTGCAAACATGTGTGCGTGTGCATGTGTGTTATTTGTTCATGGAGCCCGGCCTTTGATTAAGGTTGTGGCTTTGACAGGGTTAGAGAGAAGTGCATGATGGGAAGAACAAAAGGTAGGAAGAAAACTACAAAATACATTCTTTTCTCATCCAAATGTGCATTTAAGACAATGACATAACTAATCACTCAACATGCTTGGTGTCTATGTGTGTGTGTGTGTGTGTGTGTTCGTGTGTATTTATGTCTCTGTGTGTGTTCTCTCTGCAGACGTATTGACTACAAGCTGAAGAGGCAGGACAGCACCAAGACATTGCTAATAAAAAGTGAACAACTGCTGAGGATTGAAGAGCACGACTTCGCCATGAGACCAGGCTTCGGAGGTCAGGCGCTCACACACACACACACACACACACACACACACACACACACACACACACACACACACACACACAGACAAAGGCACTCCTCATTTCATCTCTGATCCGTGATGATTTAATCCATTCCCTCACACATCGCCTAACAGAGAAAAATCACTCCTCACTCGCTGTGGTTTGATGTGATGATGGCCATTGGGTCACCCAAACAACGGATGTGATAAGAAAAAAATAAAATTACACCAGCGCTGACCCAGATATCATCAGCATCCGTGTGTTTGTGTGTGTGAGAGCTTTTGAAATACAGTAGGACTCAGTAGTGCGCTCTAAGATGCAATTGTGCATGTGTCTGTGTGTGTTTCCAGAACATAATGAGTGCGTGTATGTGTGTGAGTCGCGGGGGTTCGAATGCATTAATCTGGATTATATTCCAGGTCTGGAGCAGATGGAGGGGTGGGCAACAAAGTGACGTCTGCAATGAAAATCATCACTATCAAACACACGACAATGCATTTAGTCGCACACAGATGGTTCATGTGATTCCATGATATGGATTAAAATATTAATGTATGAACTTGGAACTCTTAATATGATCTGTATTGTATGTCTGTTAGTGCCTCCGCGGGATTAATGTACTGACGGTTGTTATGCAAAAGCCAGATTTGGTGTTCAGCTCGAGAAACGCAGTCGTCGTTGATTTGGATCGTTGACTTTTTAGGATTTTGTCACATTTAGATTTGAGAGAATTTACTGAATGTGCACCTTTTTTTTTCTCTCCTTACTTTCCTGTTGTTTCATCTTTTAGTATCTTTTTAAAAAAGACACTTCAAAAACTGCACCTCCTTTAATTAACATTTGAGGCTGCCACCAAAGCGAGTCAGTGCCCGTAGGTCCTTGACTCAGGTCAGTTTTAGTGTAAATGATCGACATTTATGTCCAACATTAGAGCAGAAATAAACATGTTTACAGCCTTCTACAAGAAAAGTTTGTGTTGATAGCTTCTCTCTTTGTGACACTTGTGCAGCAGGTGAGTATTTTAATGACTCGTGTTAAATTACATTTAGGGTGAGAGTGTGGATTTGGGTTTGAATAACGGTTTTTCTCCTCTTTTCTGCCAACACAAGCAGAAACACAACACAACTAGACGATGATCAGTTTTCCTCTCTGCTAATCAAGACCCTGAAAAGAAATTCAGAGCGACCGCTCATTGCAGTCTTTTTTTAATTAAATATTATAGTTTGTTATGTGGTTATTTTACTGATAGAGACCCTCCAGGATGTCTGTGCTTCAGATTTAGATTTTATTAGTTAGTTACTCAGCATTAATGAGCTGTGTCTGCACTGTATCCTTACGGTATAGAGCAAATACTGTTGCCAAAGTGGCAACTGGTTTAATTTAATCCAAACCATGTAAAACTAACTTTGTTGTTTTTATATCCTAAAGATGATGAAGCCATGCATGTGAGCTCTGGTCGCGAGACAGATAAATGTGGATGCAGAAATGCATCAGGAGGAGAAAATGCTGGAACAAATATGCTGATCATCAAGAATGAGATTTCCATATTGGATTGGTCAAGGCCTTGGTTAACAACAACTGGGGAAGGACAGTGGATATACTGACACGGAAGGATGTAGTGAAGGAGGACATGCAGAGGGCTGCTGTGACAGAGGAAGATGCTAGCGACAGGGTGAGCTCGAGACACGGGGGCCACTGTGGTGACCCCTAAAGGAGCAGCCAAAAGAAGAAAAGAGGAAAGTATTCATTTAGAAAAATCACCTTTAAATCCTCAAAAATAAAATTGAGAATAATATTGTTACTGCTAATAGTTTATTCTTAAAAATTAACTATAGAAAAGTCCTGAGCATCATGGTGTCAGTGGTGACTTTTCTATTATTCTGCAGTCATCAGCTGTGGGAAATGCGTTTTTTCGTGACTTGATCTGGCTGGTTGACGTTTTTAACACATAAATACTATGATCGTACAAAGAGCTCTGCTGTGGATGGCAGATGTTTGCATATGTTTTGGCAGGTTGGTGATTTCTCATCATTTGGATAAACTCTCTCTGTGGAACAAAAGCTTTAGTTGATTTATTAGCGCTGGCTTTCACACCGTGCCGGTCGTTGTCTGAACATGTCTTCACACTAAAGGAAGAATTAAAAGAAACCGCTGTTGACAGCTGTTTGAAGACAAGATTCAAAGTTCAGTCTCCACCCAATCCTGAACGGTTTGTAAGAGGTTTGAAAATCTAAACACTGGGGTTTTTTATGTTACAAAGACAATGCAGGCACTTTTCCACTGATGACAGTTTCTTCCTTTAATTCTTCTGCTGATCGTTTTGCTCTTTTTATTCTTGCCCTAAACTCTACTCATCTTCACTACGGAACTTTTACTTTGAATATTTCCTGTGAGTTTATTTCATTGATAATCACCGTATTTGTGAAGTTTGATTCTCAATTCAGGACTTTAACTGAAAGCTAAATAATTCAAAACAACAACAAAGAAATTTAACCATAAATCTACTAAATGAACCGTGTTTCTAGCACACTCTTTCACACACACAGAGCCTGCTCGCTGCATTCATACGTTCCTCTATATGCCTGGTCGGTCTTTGTGGTCCTGCCTGCCATTCAGGGTGGAAACACCAAAAACACCACTGTCTGCCCCACGGCCCTGCGGCATTTCCACGGACTATAATTTTACACAGAGAGAAATATCAGCATTTTTCTCCCTCAGATAAGCCTATAGCTTCTGTGTGTGTGTGTGTGTGTGTGTGTGTGTGTGTGTGTGTGTGTGTGTGTGTGTGTGTGTGTGTGTGTGTGTGTGTGTGTGTGTGTGTGTGTGTGTGTGTGTGTGTTAGAGCCAAATCCATCCCCTCCTCAGATTCCTCGAAGGGCAGACCAGACTCCAGAAGTACTCATTACGACATTTCTCGATACCTCTTGCTCATGTTGAGGACTTTTACTGTTTCTAAATCAAGGTCAACCTTTAAAGCATGTCTATAAACTTAAACTTGCCCCCGTAAACGTCACACGTGACATGAGTTCCAAATGACACGTCATGTTGCCAGATGCTTGTGATTTACTATCAGGGCTTGGATTATGCTTGTAGCCAGCCAAGTGGCGCTATATTTTGGCTGCAGCTTCACCAAACTTACATGGTGTCACTGTACAGGACCACAGCAGCACTTTTGTACCTTTATAGTTCATATTTTCTTTCATTTTCATTTAAATGTCATTTAATCATTGTCTGCCTCTCCCACGATCCAGAATCTGATAAATTATTCAGGCCGGCTTTATTTTTCTGCTGTAAATGCTTGAAACCTTTGACTCTTAGGTGCCTGATGATGCTGCTGCTGCTATTTCACATTTTCTGCTGCTTCTTTTACTTGTGGCTCAGGAGGATATCTATCCTTAATCCTCCTCACAAAGCTCTGATTATCTCTGTATTTGCACAACAACAAAAAGTAGTGGAAGTGTGGCCATCATCTGACAGCATATTTGAGCGGAGACAAGGAATTCAGAGGAAAAATGCAGCCTAACTGTACAGTGAGGTTTCCCTGACGGTCAGCTGTGATTTAAAGCACATACACTGTGAATGTGCATAGAGTCAGAAAACCACTGATGCTGTTTTTTTTAAAGCATTTAACTGTAAAACCTGCAGATTTTGCAAAGTGTTTCGGTCAAAGATGCAGCATTACATATGGCTGGTAGCCTGTATGGATTCTGTAGCTTTCAGACACCCATGTTGTCTGAAAGCTGCCTAGAGATTCACCTCTTAATCCCTCTCCACCTCTCACCTTCCTCCTCGTATGATTGGTGCCGATGGAGAGTCAAATGAGAACACACGGGGCGGCAACGAGGCTCCAGAGAAACATCCTGCCACCTTAAAGCTGCATTATGCCGCTTATGACTGCATGAATTGATCCATCTGCAGCGTTGTGTTTGGGGATTAGGGCGACTCGTTCTGAAACGCTGAACACACAAACATTATGGGACAAAAAGCTGGCCGTTAAAGCTGCACCAGGCAAGGTTTTCATGCGTTAAGCTAAATCTGGAGCAGACACTAACCGAGAATATCGTAACGCCACCCGAATAAAAGTCCAGAGTGCGATTTAGCAGCCAGCAGAACAATGAAAGGAGAGAGCAGAAGTGAGGCGGAGTTTTGCTGCCATTAAAGGTCACATGTGGAAATAGTCTGGTTTAAAGGCGAGGTAAAAAGCAGAAGAGCAGACAAGAGAAGTTTGCTGATTGTTCAGGCTGATATCACCTAAAACCAACAAAGCACTGATAGCATCGCAGATTTTCAGTGTTGTTGAAACAGGCTCAACAGGGACTTAAGAAGATCTGTTCTCCCTCTTTCCTTGAAGCAGAGCTAATCACATGTGCTGATAAGAAAAAGAAACTAAAACTACATTATGCGGGTCATTGAGTCTTTGTGGCAACAAGCAGCCTCCTGTATGAAGCCAATGTGGAAGTGGCAGAAAACCCATCTGAGGCCATCAGCAGCCTCTCATTTTCAGCCATGTCACCTAAAAACATTGACTTAGCTAATTCGGTTAGTTCAACCAGAACGCAAATCAGATCTTCAACACGGTAAAGTTTACGTCCTCCTTCGTGCACGTTATACAGGTGGCTGTACTGCTAGCTGCATGCTAAACCTCTGCTAAATAAGTCACTGACTTCTTGATGTTGGCGCATTTTGGAGCATGTCAGAATATATCAGATAAATTAAACCTGGAAGGTAAGATTGAGCTAAATTATGCAAAATGTGAGCAAATGTGATCTGTGTGAGATTTTTAATTCATCACCCTTTCAGATCTTCACCCATATAGAGTGATGCCCTTAGGTTAAAGTGCAGCCTCTGAAGGTTTCAGGTGGATGGCCGGCTGGTTTCAGGTCTGGCAGGATGTGCAGCATAACTGGTGGTCCAGGAAGAAAATCTCCAGCATGGATGCATTTTGTCTGATACAGTCCATGAAGCCTTTTTAGCAGTATTATGCTTAGCACTAATTAGCAGATATTTATGTCTGGACTCAGTCTGTAAATGTGTATTGCTAACAAAGCTTGCTAACATTAGCTGATAATTTACATGCAATCACATGGTAATGGCCAGCAGCAGCTTCTAGAAAAGTCAGTGCCAAAGTGCTAAAAACGTTTAGACTCACAGCACACACAGGTGAACAAATGTCATTATGAAACAGAATGCTAGTCTTGCAGCAACAAAGTCTCGTTAAGGCACAACAGTCAAGATAGACTAGCTGACTAGCTGCTTGTTGGCTGCTCATAATAAGCTAGAACTTGACCTTGGTGCGTGGTTTTAACATTCTGGCACTCAGAGGTTTAGAAGATTAATTTCCTCATAAACAGCTTTCAGGAAGTTGTTCACAGTGTTTAAAAAGTCTGCGAGGGCATTTATCAAGGACAGGTGTGAGTCTCTTCTACGTCACGGTGAACCATAACCGTGGTTTCAATTACAAATCACTCAGATGAGGACAATACAGGTGCAATTCCAAGAGTCCACGCTCGTTAACCTGGTGTTAACAAAATACTGTAGCGATAGCTTGTGCTGGTATTAGCTGATAGCTTGACTACTGATGCTTTATTTAAAGAAAAAAGTTGTGAAGCTGTGATGTCTGCCTTTTGCGAGAGCACCCCCACTTCGCACAGAAGTGTTTTGTTTAGCATGTAGCAATTCATCCGTGTTAGCAGGTCAGCGAAACATTAGCCAGAAGAAAAACAGCGTGCGTTGGTGTCAATCGCTGAAACCAAACAGAGAGGTTGAAGCATGCACTTACCTATGAGCGGCAGGTATTAAACGCAGATGTTAAATTACATCACAATTCATTTCTGATTTTGAACTCCTCATTTTTTTTTAAACAATATTGTTACAATAGTTTTTCAGAGCTGAAATCAAACAATAAGCCAGGATGCAGGCTATAAATTTGGGTTGAAGCTCCCTTGCATGGCACAAACCTGGAGAATCAGCCTCGGCCTCGTTTTGCACATCTGCCTCATGCCTCATACATACTCTGACTGGGTGTGATGTGGGAAAAGGAAAGCAGTAAAGCACCAGGAGAGGGAGAGCGAGTGACCTTCTGTTGCAGGTTTTTCCTCCTGACAGCAGTTGTTGTCAGGGCTACGCTAAAATTTCAGTCTCCACTGGTTTTATTGAGTCACACAGGGACAAAGCCAGACTGTGGCGGGAGCTTTATGGACCTGGCTGTCAGATGAACTTCACTAAATAAAGTGTTCACTGAGCTTCTTTTTTTTTTTAACATGCTGTCCTTGATGGTAAAAACAGGCATGTAACCTGGTTAACCACAACCAGACGAGGGTCAGAGAAAACGCCAAACCAGTGTGTGTGTGTGTGTGTGTGTGTGTGTGTGTGTGTGTGTGTGTGTGTGTGTGTGAGAGAGAGAGAGAGAGAGAGAGAGAGAGAGAGAGAGAGAGAGAGAGTTTGTGTGTTTCTCTGTTTGTGCGTACTCAGCTGGTGATGGCATTTGTTGGCATTTTTAAAGATTTGCAGCAAAGCAGTTTATTTTGCCTCTAAACTGGATTAATGCAACGAAAGAGCGTCGTCGGGTGAACACTTCCTGAACACTGATGAACCATGAAGTCATCATCATGTTACCTGCTTGTTTACAAAGTTAGCTTCAATTTAGCCAATTTCCAATCTCAAAGGAAAATCAAAACCTGCATTACGGTCCAAAATGAACATCATGTTGTGTTGTGTAAAGTTTTAAAAACTAGTGGTTGAGACCGTGTTCTCCTGTGAAAGTGGTGCACAGCTGGCTCCACTCAGAGAGCCTTCAGCCCTGCAGTATAAAAGCTGGGGATGAGGAGAGAGCTCCGAGAGGTTAATGGTGGCTCCTCCTGGTCAAACGTGTGTGCCGGCCTTGTGAGCTGTTAGTAACAGACACCTCCTGCCAGTGCTTGGACTTTTTAATTGTTCCACCCCCTCATGGCCTAGCTCTTTTAGAGGGAAATGTAACAGCTGTGTGTCACAAGCACCTGGTGCAGTTTTAATTTTAAATTCTTGGTTAAAATATGAATTTTTGGAGGCAGTGACGCTCTTGTCTGATTCACAGTAACAAAAAATGCACCAAAACCAAATATTAGAACTGGAGTCATCTACCTTTTGTATTTTTATTTTGTATTTGTGGTTATTATAATAACTGTGTTGCATCTTTCAGTCTACACTCAGTAACTTACTGTGTTTAGGGGGTACAAGGTTTGTCACCAGCATATCCTTTAAGGCCATCCACAGTATTTCACTAGCTGAGACCACGTCCTCATTTAAGGTTTGATAATAGCAGGTGGCTGGAGCAGAAAGCAGCTTTGAATGAGCTTTCAGGGAAGTGAATGAATTGAAAAAGGGCGGGAAGGCGGGGTACAAAGACGAGAACAAACAGCTTGTAGTGCTGGGGGGGTGTCATTGGAGGGATCATATATAGACCGAGAGCTGGAGGGGGTGTGTATGGAGGTGTGGTCCTACTCCTGAAATTCAGATAAATTATCTCTAAAAAAGATGGCCTTAGCTTCAAGGTCTGAATAGTGACATCATTATCGTTAGACTGCATTTTCTTCTTTTTTGGCCACCACGGAGCAAAACCTGTGTTTGCAAAAAGACGTCTGATCCCACATATCTTTGTGAAAATGGCCCCAACCTCAATAAACACCCCTCTAAGTTTGAGTTTGACGTTAGTCATTAATTTCGGGTCAAACTGAATAAAACACTGAGGTTCATTAACTGTATTCTAAGTGTGCAGGATATGCTCATTGGCTAATGGCTTGTTATGTGAACATGAGGATTCACAAGCAGCCAATGCAGTCTTAAGTGCAATTACATATGTGTCATCGCTATGAAAACATGTCCGTCAAAACTGCAATATGATGGGGATTTTAAGACCATGGCCATCAAAATGACACAAAACTAACATTTCCCCTTAGCATGTAGATAAAATATGTATCTTTTAGCACATATATGTGTAAATGTATGGCCTTTGAAAGGCTGCACATTATTCTTTTACATTTCTGTGGATTGTACACGTAGGCAAAGAAAGTGACTTTTAGTGTACCCCGATTTGTGACAGTGTGAGGTCACTTGGTAACAGTTGCACCTTTTTAACCCTTCTTTGCATCCAACCTATATAAAAGGTCTTGTGATATGCAGTTTGAAGAATGTTAGTATGGCAGGACTTTGCTAAAACAATAATCTGGATAATCTAGTCTTCTTCATTTTAAAACTCTACTATTGTATATGTAGCTTGACTCATACCAAGGCCTTTAAATCATGAATTATGGGGCTTTATTCATGTCAAGAAAACATTATCCACACAAACATTACAACCACTCCAGTCACAGTGCCACAGCAGAAATGGAAAGTTTACGTATTTTGAGCAGTTTTGCATTGAAATCAGCTGTTTTCTATACTGTAACCTAGATGTCTCAAGACATTCCTGCTTAATCCAAACTTAGCCCGGATTAAATAAAGACATCTAAGAATGGCAGCACACGCTAACAGGCTGAAAGAGTGGTCGGAGATGGTTTTCCTTCTGTGCATTCTCCTCATTGTTAAACTTTTAACATTACCTCTAAATGAATGGAAACATTTTCCTCCAGCAGGACGGCAGCGAAATCATTGTTGTTGCTTGTGGTCGACGCAGGAATGAGCTGTTTTGTCTGCAGGTTGCAGCTGTGGATATATCCTAAAATAAAGGAAAGCATGGCCGCTAGCCCTGGTTACAGGCTAGACAAACGTCTTTAATAAACTTTGTCAGGTCATGATTGCTTTGTGGAGCAGAGCAGCAAACAGTGAGTCTGTAACCATGATTTAAGCAGTGTTTTGTATGATTATTGGTAGGTCGCAGAGCCCTCCGGCTATCTGTCGTCTGCTTGTTTATGTGCGTTCGGCCTTTTTAGGAGCAGTTAAACAAACTGCTGATGAGGACGACGGGGTGGGGCGGGGGAGCTGAAGACAGATGTCGATGGCTGCACAGGTGAGTTGGTGCCAAAGACAAAGGATGTCACAACACAAAATGAGGTTTCCGGGTCAGGACAGGTGATTGGATTAAAGCAATAAATGAGAAGTGACTGATCCTGATATGCTGTTAAATTGGTTTTAGTTCAAAAATGAATATATTTATTCTATCCCATCTCAGTGAAGGACATTAAACAGGCACTAGTATTTTTTCAGGCAGACGTACGGTGCTGTTACGTAAAAAGCCTCAGTACCTTAAACATATCAGTACTGAGCCCAAATTAAAAATAGTATGAAGGCATGTGGATTTCTATGAGCTGTGTTTCTGTTTTCACTCCACTGTGTGTATTATGTGTGTAATTCGATCCGAGTTTCCTGGAAAGTGTGTTGGTGTCATACGACAGTGTGGTCCGGCCTTGCAATGACTGCATGGATTCTTCCAGCTTTATTGCTTATAATTCTTTGTTGACAGTTATATTGCATTTGTATTTATTGCGGTTTGATAATGCCAATTAAAGCAGCAAGCAGCGATTAAAGAGCCCTCGCACCTCGGTGCACGCACAGGTGTGTCGCAGTTGAGGCCTTTCCTGCATTCATGTGGATGTTTTACACACTCGATTCTAGCTGACAGCAGCACAAACTAGTTACTTATCACTTCCTGTGCGCACTATCTAGCATTCAGGAACCATTAATCATATGCATGTCATTAGTTGAACGTACAATAAAAATTTCAAGTACATGAAATGGTGTTTATGGCTGAATGTTGTTTTTCATGTGTGGCACCTAGATGTCTCCAATCACAGGTTTTTATGAAAAATGTCGAGTCTGTCCTAAACTTGACAGTCTACCTTTGAGTTATGAGATTTTTTTGTGCTGTGGAAAATGAAAGAAATACAACTTGCTGGCAAGAACATGCTTCAACAAACCCACAGCTCATATTCATCTGATTAAATCTGTGGGTGGAGTTTGTGAAATCATCATGCCTGAAAACACAGCCCAGCACCTTCACAGCAAGAAGGTCGTGTGTGTGTGTGTGTGTGTGTGTGTGTGTGTGTGTGTGTGTGTGTGTGTGTGTGTGTGTGTGTGTGTGTGTGTGTGTGTGTGCGTGTGCGTGTGTGTGTGTGTGTTTGATGCAGGAGACCGCAGGAAGTGCCAGTGTTTTGCGAGGCTATTTAAACCTCGCCTCTATGATGGTATTTATTGGTGTCCATTAAATGCCATACACTTGACGACTCATTCATGCACCACTGACACAGACATACACGTATCATTGCTGTTACAGTAAACATTCATTTGTCCCTATTCAGTTGATGTTGTGACTCTCTTCTTTGTTGCAGCCAACATGCTGGTTGTAACAGTTGGCTGCTGATGGTTGTTAACCCTGGAATAGACTGGTGATGGTCCAGGGTGTGTCTTACCCAGTGACAGCTGGGTTAGGCTCCAGAAAACCTGAAAACACCCTGAAATTGAGTGGGCGGTGCTTTAGAATCACTCTATCACACCCACACGCAAAACCCATAAAATATGACCCATGTGCCAAGTCTAAGTTTATGCCTTTTTACGGTTTCCGCCATCCACCCCCCCACCCCCCACCACTCACACGCCACATTGGTACCACCCATAAGATATGTGCAGAGCTTGATCTGCACAGTTCTGACTGTCTGAGCTTCTTTACTAGCACTGATAAATAATTTCTGAGTTAATGGCATTAAAATGAAATACTTTCCATGCCTTTGCTTTAGGTGCACCCATCCCCGTAGGCATTGATGTGCAGGTGGAGAGCATCGACAGCATCTCGGAGGTCAACATGGTGAGGATTTCTAACGACATGTCACAGAAGAAAGGACCCAAATGCAAAATTTCATAATAAAAGTAAAAAATTAAAAAATAGCAAAGACAAGAAATAGAAAGATCCATACATGAAAGGCATGATTTTGAAGGAAAGGGGGTAAAAACAGCTAGAGAACCTGATTTAGAAAAGTGGCAAATAAATCCAATAGAGAACAAAAGGAAGTCGGGGAAGTGAGAGGATAACCGGACACAAGAGAAACGAATTGGACCGTAATCACAAAGGGAGTAACAGGAATGAAGGAAGGTCACCACCAAATAATCATAATAGAATAGAATAGAATAGAATAGAATGCCTTTATTGTCACTATACAGATGTACAATAAGATACAGATGCATCTCCTACTCAGTGCAAACATGTGGGAGAAGAGGAAATGGATTGGAAAAAGAGACTGTCTGAATATATTCCTGCAAATATTGTTTAAATGTTATAATAAAATACTTTTTACACTGTAAAAATAAAAACAGATTAGTAGATTAAATAAGCTGTTGGGGTGTTTAACAGAGGTTTGCAGAATCAGGACCAAACAGCTGCTGCTGTGGTCAGGAAGGCCTCAAACCAGGTGTGTCAAATACTGAATGTAGCCTGTGGGCCAGATATGCCCTGAAAAGGATGCAGTCCGACCTGCTGGACTGCTTTGCAAAGAAAGAGGGCTTATATTATAGACTTTTCACTGTATTTTGGATCAACAGACTTTATGCTGCAAATAGGGGCTCCATAGTTTACACATTTACCAAACAGATAAACACTTTCTGCTTTTGTGCCTCCTCCCTGATCCTGGGAGGAGAGACAACTCCCGCTGAGGTTGAAGGATAAAAAATGATCTGCCAAATTAAACACTTAGAGGTTGACACAGTGGTTAGCTCTTTGTGCAATGTGCTGCAAATCATTAAGAATTTATTGTGTTTTAGAGTTTTGGTTTTAAAAGCGCTGCCAGACCACACCTAAATAAGATGATTTAAAAAGTCATTCTGATGAGCTCAAAACATTGTTCGTAAGAAATATGACACTAAAAGTCATATGTCATATTTTGCCCTTCTTTCCTTAAAAGGCTGTAGTGTAGTTTATGACTTATGGTTTTACTGACGTCACTGTTTGTCAGTTGACTCTCTGGCTTTTGATCCCTCAAGTAGCCAGCTTTGAAGTCAGCTCCATGTCTAACTTAAAAATTCTTCCAGCCAAGTGAGATAAATGAGAACAGGACGGCGCTGCAATGGCAGCCTGATCTGAAACAATGGGAGTGTTGACCCCAGGTTCACGCTCTGACTGGAACCACATTTTGTGAGCCCCCAGATCTCCCACGAATTCACAATTGCTTAAAAAAACATAAAACATAAAAAGTAGATGTTTCTCTGGTGTGTGTCTGCCTTCTGTAGGACTTCACCATGACTCTGTACCTGCGTCACTACTGGAAGGACGAGCGGCTGGCGTTCCCGTCTGGAAACAACAAGAGCAGG
>VURO01023206.1:0-10571 GCA_015108175.1 Pelvicachromis taeniatus | reverse complement strand
TCAACCTGTGGTTTTTCTCCCTACAGAATTGGCTGCACTGCAGCATTCCATCCATCCATCTTCCTCCGCTTATCCGGGGCCGGGTCGCGGGGGCAGCAGCCCAAGCAGAGAAGCCTTTCTCCAGCCACCTCCTCCAGATTGTCCGGGGGTGTTCCCAGGCCAGCCAAGAGATAAAATCTCTCCAGCGTGTCCTGGGTCTGCCTCAGGGCCTCCCCCCAGTGGGACATGCCCAGAACACCTGACCCAGGAGGCATCCTTGTCAGATGTCAGATGCCCGAACCACCTCAACTGGCTCCTTTCGATGTGAAGGAGCAGCGGCTCTACTCTGAGCCCCTTCTCACCCTATCTCTAAGGGAGAGGCAAGCTACCCTTCAGAGGAAGCTCATTTCTGCCGCTTGTACCCGTGATCTCGTTCTTTCGGTCACTACCCAACAGCTCATGACCATAGGTGAGGGTAGGGACGTAGATCGACTGATAAATTGAGAGCTTCCCTTTACACTCAGCTCTCTCTTCACCACAACAGACTGTTGCAGCGTCCGCATTACTGCAGCCGCAGTACCGATCCGTCTGTCGATCTCCAAGACCCCGAGATACTTAAACTGGAAGTGCTGATTCTCATTCCCATCGCTTCACACTCGGCTGTGAACCGTCCCAAGGCGAGCTGGAGTTCATCATCCGATGAAGCCAACAGAACCACATCATCTGCGAAAAGAAGATGAGATTCTGAGACCACCCAAGTGAAAGCCTTCCGCCACTGGGCTACGCCTAGAAATTCTGTCCATAAAAATTACGAACAGAATCAATGACAAAGGGCAGCCCTTGCGGAGCCCATCACCCACCTGGAATGAATCTGACTTATTGCCGGCTATGCGGACCAAGCTATCACAAAAGCAAAGTTTATAAACCATAATACTGTACATATTTTTCTTATACCTTTGAAGAATAACCAATCAGGATACAACACTTCATACTATATTATATTATATTATATTATACATTTCTTACATAAAGGTTTAATGCCATGTAAATTTTTTACAATCCCTGTTTTGACAGCTGTGAGAAAAGTATTTTGAAAAGTGTTTTTCTCACTTGAGTGATAAATCAAGTTGGTTGGCTGTTGATTGTGGTCACGACACCAGTGGTGTCCAGAGACTAGCAGACTCTCACATCTTCTTCTGTGAACGGACAGAATACGTTTCACAAGGAGACAACTGATAAAATCAGAATGGAGTAGGTAGCAGCAGGATTTATGTGAACTGTGGTTTTACTTAAGAAACACTGCAGCACTGATAACAGTCTTTTTTCAAACTTGACGTATATGTGTAAGCATGTTATCCCTCTTATCATGAAATCTTAATGGTATCTGGTCATTGTTTATCCTGAGATTGATTGATAGCCTTTGTCTGGTTTGTCTGTAATTTTTAATGGCTGTGTTTTTGCTCTGCTCTCTTTTTCTGGTGGCATTACTTCAAAGAATATGACAAGCTTAGTCTGATATTTTTTAAATTAATTCTCTTTTTTTCCTCGCTTTTGCCCGTGGCACAGCTTTAAATCTGCTTTAATGTGTTTGTCTCTTCTAAACATTTGTGATCGAACCCTGGGCCACACAGACACATACATACATCCCTTAGGACCTCAAAAGCAGGCAGCACGCACACAAACACACATCTGGTATCAGTCAAAGTTAAGCCCAGTTTATCCCTGTGAATGGACTCAGAGTTTAGGTTGTCTCTGTGGACTCCATCCTATATGTTCTTCTTCATCAGTCCACATCAAAGCTGATGCTGACCTATGTCAGCAGAGAGGGTTAGGAAGTTTTACAAGCACCTTCTTTTTTATTGTACTGAGTGTATGTCTCTAATGAGAGAGCTAGTGTGTGTGTGATGTGAAAGCAGAGGATTTCTGGAGGTCAATAAGTTTTACAAGAAGCTTTGATGTAAATGATAGGAAGCAAAGTTACAAGACTTACTTTTCATAATGGCCTATGACAATGTTCAAAGAAGATTACAAATACACAGATTTTATGTGAAAAACAAAACTTACATTCCTCCCCTGTTGTATGTGGACATATAAATACATATGTTCATGCACAAATACATGTGAGTCTATGGAAGCAGACCTCTGTCCACAATAGAAAAAGCCAGAATTTGGGATTCTTAGGTAAAAATGTGGATGTTCATATCAAAATGCATATCTTGCATTGAAATGAGTCATTATAGTTCTGCAAGATAATGTTTGTATTGAATATTTCTTCTTTTAATATTTCTGCAGCTGCTTTTTCTGTTTGTGCTGCAAAAACAGGGTAACACGTCAAAACTGATGTGATGCCACTATTCTTCTGAAATTCTTCTTAAAATGAGAGCGACAGATGGGTTATTTCACGCTATACAACTCTTTTCCTCAGTCCTGCAGTTCATGAATGTCCTCCAATGTTTTCTTTAAAAACAACAGTCCATTTAAACAACACTGTGCAGTATATCTACTGTTACATCAGTGCCATGAAACAGACTTGACTAACAAATATTTTTAGCTACATCTTTCTCATGTAGTTATTGAGACTCTTTTTTCCTTTATCTGACATAATCATAATGACATTTCAGGTAGACCTTGTGACCTTGAGGTGGACTCTTTCCTAAATAGAACAAATAATTATTGTAATATGTCAAATTCACCATGTTTTACAATATCTTCAAATGAGTGTTACTTAGTTATGATATTTCTTTCAATGAAACATCAAAAGGTAATGCACAAGTCATGTATTTCATAAAGGAAACGCTCAGAGACCCCAGTCAGACCCCCATGAGCAAGATGAGAGCAGGAGATTCATTTCACAAGTCTGATGTGGCATATATGTGTATAAGTCAACAGTATGCTACACACAAATAAAATTTTTATTCTCATTTCACATTTTAGGTATTCAGCTTAAAAAAATCCTTATACAACATTCAGCACACTGAATCATTCATTGAAAAGCAGAGGAACTTGGATATGAATGGTAACGTTTTTTTAATAAACATGAAGACACCATTTATAAAGCAATGCTATTAGCTCTGTAAAATAAGTATGAGAAGAATATTGAAAAGCATCTACAAAACAATCAGAAGTTAGATTTTCACACAAAAGAATTTAGCAATTTCCTTCTCTTGTTCTTTCAATTGCATTTTAAGATTACTTTTGGGTTAAATCCAAAAGCTCCAATTGCAAATGATGCCACAATGGATAAATGTAAAAAAAATTATTTCTGCAATAGTCTGGTTTAGTCCATCTGGTTTAAATAAACTATGATTGAACAAGTAAGAACGGCAACATAAAAAAATGAAAAACTGTCTATTTGCATAACAAGACTGCAGCAACTATTTAGCATTCAGCAGCACACTTCTGATGAAACACTCTCATTGTTGAGTTAGTGAGTGCTGGAAGTTCAAAATAGTCAAAAAATAAAAAAATGTTCTCATTCCAAAACATTTTATTGTTTAACCATGTACTGCCAAGATAGTGCAAAAATGTTTCATAATATAAATTCCATATATTATTAATTTAGTATTGGTCATTCACATGTAGTATTAATTAAACCGTGTAACATTTTATAATATAAATCCATTTTAGGGTCACTGTTACCCTGATTGATTCATTGATCAGTGATTATTCACCAAGTTTTCAGTACTAGAATAGCTTCAGATATTTATTCTAAGTGCCTGGTAAAGTTTTCTTGTAAATAACAAACACTCCAGTTATCTTCAGTGTTTTTAATCAAAAATATTCTGTAATTTCATCAAATCTAACAAAACATCTTAATTTCTTTATCGGAGCATGAATTTGATTCTTTGTTTGGGAAAAAAGACCTGAAAATCAGGAAATTGTGTAAACTCGTTCAGAAAAATCCTTCTCTGCAGCACTTTTAGTGATCAAAAATACTACAAGGCACCTTTAAAATATGATTGCTGCATTATCAACATTGAGTGGTTGCTCCAGCTGTTCTTTACCACCCCTGATCCCAACTGATAAGATGGTTTTCGTTAAAACTAGTTTTTAGAAAGCCATTCATAATGGTCAGACCAAGCAACAGTCCTTCAACAATAAAAAACTAAGAAGAAACCTGCAGTTCCACTAATGCCCAATTAAGGTTCCCTAAAAAAATGCACACCACTCCCCATAGATTTCCATGTTACAATACATTAAAAAGCATGTTTACAGACTGGCATAGGAAACTTTTCTCTAATCAGGAAACTGTGTAAACTCGTTCAGAAAAACCCTTCTCTGCAGCACTTTTAGTGGTCAAAAATACCACAATACCGCAAAAATACCACAAGGCACCTTTAAAGTTTCCACCTTTCAATGTCATGTAATATGTGATATTTTTCTGTAACTCATCTTTTTGGACACAAGTAAGGTTTAAGTTAGGGATGGTATATTTGTAACACAATTATCGGACAAATAATATAACCTGCTGTGTAGTTTGGCATGTTCAAAAAGTTTGTAAAAATAATAGAATTTCACTCACCAAAACTGAAGCCCAGTCTGTTTGCTACTTAGCACCAAGCAGATACTTGCTAACGAAGTTAGCTAGCTAATATCTAGATTCCACCCCCTTCTTTAAATATTGTCACTTATGGCTCCTAAAAGACAGCCTGGTATCATCCAAAATCACAAGGCTTAGCCTTCAAAGTGGGGAATCCAGAAACTACTGGGTGAGATCACTGTGGCTACATCCATCTTTTACATACAGTCTGTGGGTTGCGCCAACCAACCTTGAGCCTGATAATAAGGTCTCTCATAGCAATGATGATTAACATGAAATAACATGTGACTATAGCGATTGTCTAGCAGCAATGCTGTCCTGCTAATTTCTTTTTCCTGGGGTAAAAGAAAATGCATTTTGATTGACATTATAAGGAGAAAAAAAACAGGAAAATGAACAGGACTCTCAGGATTCTAATCAACGCAAGAACACACTGATAGCCAAGTGAACCCAGTTAAAAATAAATAAGAAGAAATGGTTGATTAGGGGAAAATGAATAATAGTTCTGAATCAGGCAGCCTTTATTCAGAAAGCAATATCATCAAAAGTGGTAAGATCAGGCAACGAAAGATGTTGATTAAGGAAATAGTTGTGTTGTAGTGGAAGGTGGTGGTGACCAGCTGCTTGTCCAACTCAAATTGCAATTATGCAGAATTTTTTCCAGATTTAGCCTAATCAAATAAATACCTCCTAATTATAACCCCAGTGGCTCATTGCTGTATACATTATGTCCACCAGTTTGCTTCCATTCTTACTGTGTGAAAGTCTGCATGTTGAAAACTCGTTTTAAGACATGCAATGTTGCCTTTAGTGTTACAAGCTATTGAGACATGGCCAGGATTTCGACATAAGGGCTGCACTTCACTAGGCGTAAAATTCATGACTGAACATAGTGGAAGAAGGATAAAGCCTAGCTGGCACAGCAGGTATATCTATTAGGGCGGACTTGGAACCTCCTGTTGCATGGATTGTATGGACATGGTCTACTCTTGGCCAAAGAAACCATATTTTACTTCAAAACAGTCAGACTTCCAAAGTCCATGAAATTAAACCAAAATCAGTGCAACACAAAAACAATCAATCACTTTCCCAGAAACCCAAATACACCTAAAAACTAATGTCAAGCATTTCAGCGTTTCTAAAATAAAAAAAGATGGCAGAGAGTGAGTGAGGCTGTTCTCACTGGTGGCTGCGATGTTCTGCTCAGGCCATGAGTGCTGCTCAGTATGGCTTCTTCTGCTCATAACAGGCACACAAACACACACATCATTGAAGACACAGCTAATTAAATATCATTTTGTCTGGTGTCATCACATCAAATGCAACTGTTTTAAAAATATCACCTTACCTCCACTGCCCTTTTCCTTGCTGTGGAGAAAATAAATGAGAATTACTCTTTAGGACATCAACACCTGATGTAATTCTACAAACAACTAGCACATGTAAGCTGTATATGTTTCCAAATGCTGTACAGGAGATGCTGGCAGGCTAGCAGCCCGTTTATATCACTCGCCTGAGTGCAGGTAGCGCAGCATTACAAACAGGATGACCAACAGTACGATCACAGTCAAGCCAACAGCAATGTTAAACATCCAGCTCCCTGGCTCTGAAACAGATAACACACATGAGTCTCTGCTGATGCCTACTGGAAGTTTACAGTACTACACTAAGATGTCTCTCACCTTCCACATTCAGAATGAAGCTCTTTTTGATGGGCACTTTCAGGGACTGATGGGAGACACTGCATGTAAACTGTTTGCCAGACTGCCTGAGTGAAGCCTTGAGGTAGAAGAAAGCTGACAGCGAGTAGGTCTTGTCTTGGTTATGTTTGTGGCTGGACAGCAGCATGTTATCCAGCACCTTGGGTAGAGGAGCACCGACCCTCTGGCCTGACGCCGCCGGGTCCTGCTCATACCAAACTATCTCCACGTCCAGGGGGTAGTAGCTGTTTGCCTCACACACAACTTTCTGCTCCTCGCCCTCCAGCAGTGAGAAGGTGGGTCCCACATTGAGGGAGACACGAGGAGGCTCTTAGGAGAGAAAGAATGGAAAATGTAAAAAGTTATCCCAAATGTATGAATCCACAGCTTCTGTGTTCTAAGTGATGGAAACATGGAAGGAATCACGTGAATTTTAAAAAAACATTTTATGTCTTGCTTCCTTCTAACATGATGAATGGGGACTCATGGCTTGATTGTTTTTTAAATATCCATCCATCCATCTTCTTCCACTTATCCGGGGCCGGGTCGCGGGGCAGCAGCCTAAGCAGAGAAGCCCAGACCTCCCTCTTCTCAGCCACCTCCTCCAGCTTGTACAGGACAACACTAAGGCATTCCCTGGCCAGCCGAGAGATATAATCTCTCCAGCGTGTCCTGGGTCTACCCCAGGGACATGCCCAGAACACCTCACCCAGGAGGCGCCCAGGAGCCATCCTAGTCAGATACCCGAAACCACTGGTTTCTTTCGATGTGGAGGAGCAGCAGCTCTACTTTGAGCCCTATCTCTAAGGGAGAGGCCAGCCACACTTCGGAGGAAGCCCATTTCTGCCGCTTGTATCCACGACCTCTTTCTTTCGGTCACTACCCACAGTTCATGACCATAGGAGAGGGTAGGGATGTAGATCAACCGGTAAATTGAGAGCTTTGCTTTTACACTCAGCTCTCTCTTCACCACAACACACGATCACTTGTGATCAAGATCCCAAGATACTTAAACTCTTCCACTTGGAGCAGGAACTTGTCCCTGACCTGGAGTGGGCACTCCACCCTTTTCTGTCTGAGGACCATTGTCTCAGATTTGGAGGTGCTGATAATCATTCCCACCAATTCATACAAAGGGCAGCCTTGGCGGAGCCCATCACCCACCAGGAATAAGTCTGACTCACGGCTTGGGCTCTGAAATCAGCCTCCTGGAGAGGGGCTAGATTCTGTCTCAATCTGGAATTACCCCTGGTGAGAGGCAGCGGGCTGGGGTGGGTATCCTAGTGTCCCCTTAGCCATGGAAAAAGACTTTTGGATAGCCTCGAAGAGATTCTGGCTAACAGTCATGGCGACTCAGGAGGGGAAAGCGGTGCTCTACCTGAACTGTGTATAGTGCGGGTGGAGCGCTGTTGACTTCGACTGAAAAAATTAAACCCACTGACACATCTTTGTATTTATGTTACATTCAATTTAACCACATGGATGAAATTTACAGCGTGCGTCTTGAAAACAAGACGCACAGCAGTACTCTAACATTACAGACACCTCTGCTGCTACCCAAAGTTTTGTTTTTTGAAGGAAAAGTGTTTGCAATCCCAGATGATCATTTGAAATATCTGAATATTCATAAAAGACACAAAGACACATCGTGAGCCACATACAGCCCACTTCAATCTTAAGCAAGCTGGACCAGATAGAATAGAAAGATAGAAATTCCCATTTCGATTAAATCCCTTAATCGTCCCACGATTAAATCCCTTAATCGTCCCACAGGGGGTAATTACTTCTCTGCATTTTGACCCATTCACTCAGTGAAGCTGAGTTTGCCATCAAACTAGGCGCCCAGGGAGCAGTGTAGCGACGATACCTTGCTCAGGGGTACCTGAGGGGAAAGCGGTTCAGTGGATTCGAACCCCCGACCTTCCGATCATGAGGTGAGAACTCTACCTACTGAGCTCTCTCCTCCTCAGTGAAAGGTGAAATGAGTTTAAATAATCCTTGAGAAGTCTCAGTGTAAGTGTAATTTCAACAATACATCTCTGTTGTTCTACATGATGAAGACATGCTGCTGTATTAAACTACATTACTCTGTTAGCACAATTCTTTGGGCTTGAATTATAAGAAAAATAATGTGTTAAATTACAAAAAACTCAGGTAGCTCATTACCCGTACTTCCTGTAATTATAAAGCGGAAAGTTGTTAATTCTCAGAAAATTTCCTATTTTTATTATTTATTTGACTGTGGATGTACTTTAAAAAAAAAAAAAAAAGCCGACATTTCTAGAGTAGACAGTAAAAATACAGTAACTTTTCTGTCATTTAATTGTTTATTTGCTACTTTATTGCTGTAGCATGAGTGGCTGTGGGAGAGTTGTCGATCAGCAGGACAACTATAACATTTATAAAAATACAGTCAAAACTCCGATTGGAGTTTTGCCTAGCTGTTTCTGGCCCCCAGACCTTATGTCAAGCAACACTAGGCAATGTTTGGGTGAAGACGGGGACCTAGAAGGGCAGGTAAAATGCTCCCTGAGCACGAAGCACTGAAAGGAGCTGGTGTGTCAGCTGTGAAGAGCATGAAATGAAAGTAGATGAAATCTACTTTCCACTGTCCATTCAAGTGCCCATTATCACTAACTAAAGGGAACCCATTTTACCCATGTTATTATCATTATATGAAAATCTGACTATGTTTAATATGGAACAGTATCAGAAAAAAAACAGCAGAATCAGTCCCCTTTATATTCAATTTCTCAGTTTAACTAATGTAACAGGTAGAATTAGTATTAGTACATTGTGCCATCTGTTTTTCTCACCTTCGATGTGCAGATTTATATCCACACTGCCAAACAGTGGATTCACTGTCACTGAGCAAATGTAGGTCCCTTCACTGCTCATCTTAGACAGGGGGAGGGTGTAGGTGGCATCGCCAGTCGCCAGAGCCTTCAGCCCAGCGCCGCTCCCCTGGGTGTGCCCCGTGCGGCTGGTGTAGCTGAAGAGTTTATTCCTCTCTCCCCGGTGCTGCCAGTGCCACTCCAAAGTGACATTGGCGCCTTTGTGGTCAATGTCAAACTGGCAGTGGAGCTTTTGCTGGGACATCAGGCCTGCTTTCACTGAAGGAGACTTTGTTTTGATGGCCAAGGCGACTGTGGAAACAGATCTGGTGACTGTCTGCACAAATTTCACAAAATAAGTGTCCCATCATGTCCCATAACTACACATGCATCGACAATATGTACCCCATATGATAGATGTATTTTTTCTGATTCTGAAATCCTCATATGTTGAGTTTACCTGTGGTGGTGAGAACCTCTCTGTCAGGGATGGGGGGCCATTTGCGATAGTCCTGCTCTCCTGGGGGAGGGTGGTCAGAAGGGTGCCTGAGGAAACCGGTGACTGTAAAAATGCCACTGCTGTGTCTGAGGGTGTAGAGGAACCAGCGGTTGTACTCTTGGGCGCCCATGACAGGCCAGCGGACATAAATGCCCTCTGTGCTGTATCTGCGCAGCTCACACTCCAGCTGCTCTTCCTCCACCCCCTCTACATACCGCCTCAGGTCCAACTTTGATCCTAGAAGAGGACACATGCAGTCAAATCAAATGTCTTTCAGCCTTCTCCTAATGCAGCCTGCAGTAACTCACCAGTGATTAAGAAAGTGATGGCGTTTGGGTTAACAGGAGCATCTCCTTTCTGACCAAATTGCAGCATAGCCTCTCTGTGGATGATTCGAGTCTCAGTGTGTCCCTCATTATTAGTAAACACATTTTCATCAATGAACTGACAGGGCAGCCACTGGATCTGATGGACACTCCACACACCTGAATCACACACAAATGCACAAAATCAAACAGTGAAGCCGTCATTAAGCGTATGGATTTCATTCATGCAGTCGAGTGAAGTATCTACACTTGTTGCTGAATCAACTCGCACTAGCTCTAAAAACGCGGTAACAAAGCTTTGCAAAATATCTCACCTGCACTTAGATACAAGTAAATAAGGATCTTTAAGATTAAACCCATGATTCTTCATTGATGATCCCACAGTAAATCCCCTTTAGCTCGGATGCCACTCGAAGGTTCTCCGGATACTTTCACTTTCATTTTCAAGGAAAAAAAAACTGGCTTTGCAGACGCTCCGATCACGTGACAAGCAGCGCACAGTAAAAGAAAAAATATTAAATTATTAATTATACTGAACATTTTCCTTTTTGATAACGTGGGTATGCTCTTGTGTTTAATTTGGACAATTAAACAGTTATAAGAAACACTTAATAATAATAATAATAATAATAATAATAATATTATATAATTTCTGCTAAGTGTACAAAAGTACCTCCTGACAGCATAACTTTC
>VURO01023203.1:0-10034 GCA_015108175.1 Pelvicachromis taeniatus | reverse complement strand
TCCGGACTATAAGCCACTACTTTTTGCACAAGCTTTGAACCCTGCGGCTTATTGTCTGGTGCGGCTTTTCTAAGGCTTTTTCATGATTTTTGTGACATCGTAAGAGGATTTGTTTTGGTTTGTTCCGCGCATGTGATCATGTCCGTCCAAAGTAGTGCCGTACGAATTAGCGCGAAAAAGAGACTAGATTAACAAGCTGGCTCTTGCTGGCCCTGTATCCATATCTGCAGCAGGTCTCCAAGGTGAACAGCCTCTGGCATGTTAGAACAAGGCAGCTAAGGGAAGTCGGCAAGTCAGATCCATAACTTCGGGATAAGGATTGGCTCTAAGGGCTGGGTGGGTTGGGCTCGGCCCACTTTGCGGGGCTCTCGCTAGCTAGCGCTACTAGCCCGCTAGCGCACCTGCGGCTTTTAGTCTGGTGCGGCTAATGTATTAACAAAATATGATTTTTTCATAATTTCAAGTTGTGCGGCTAATATTCAGGTGCGCTTTGTAGTCCGGAAAATACAGTAATATCCAGATGACAATTAGGAAAAGGTGCACAAATGAGAGCGATGACTGCAGCCTTGAGATGACTGTCAAGAAAGGGCGATTCAAGAATTTGGGAGAGCTTCACTACTGTGAACTGAGGGTGGTGTCAGTGCAGAAATCAAATCTGAACCACAGGCAACATCAGAAATATTTTAACAATTTTAAAATGAGGATGTATTGTTATGTTCTTTCAGAACATCTGAAAATGGAATAAAAACTGCTCATAAATGAGACCGGACAAGCCACAGATGCTGAACGTGTTAATGACTGAACAGAAACACATGCACATCACAATCATCACGCAGGTTCACACTTTGCTATACTGGCCATTTTAAGTAACTGAGCTAAAAGTTCTTGGGTGTTTTTTTCCAGATGCACAGATATTCCAGGTGATTTGTCAACCACTGAAAAGAACCTGAAGGATTCTACAGACTACGGTCATTAATGTTTTGTCTTTGATGTGGTTGTGACGGTGCAGCTGAATCGATGGGTCAGAGAGAAAGTGGCTCATTCCCCATCTGTGCAAATGCCACCCTGAACAGATTGCACTGTAGATGCACTCCTCATTAGATTAGGAGATCAATACAGCAGGCTTTTTCTACAGTGCAGGTTATCATTCAGACAAACAGACGAGAAAAAAGTAAATCCTTCTTCTATTGCTGACTGGAGAGCCGAAGTGAGGCTAAAAGTTAAGTTTGAATGCATGCTTTCATATGAAGGATGCTGCTCCTGCACTGACACCTGAGGATGACGCAGCCGAATGACACTGAAAGTTCACTTTTGTTTTACTTCCACTTTGTTCACATCAGCAGCATCCAATTGCAATCCACAGTCTCATGGTCACCGCCATTATGTTATCAACTGAAAAGATTAGCAGGAAGGATGGCAGCATGGACAGTTTTTATGGAAAATAAAATATAACTAGTACAAAGAGACATTTTAAGCCTGAAAAATTAGAACATTTACTGATTTATTATTTAATCTCTTCACATCCAGCTGGTCTCCACTGACCTGTTGGGGTACGTTTAGGTTCACGTCTATCTGAACTCTCCCTTTATGAAACACTATTTCTTCCATGACATAATTTGGGTTTATGTGGCTAAAATGCAAACTGAACCCAACCAGGTTGTGACCTGGAGGGCAAAAAATAGCATGATGTCTTTTGTGGAAATTCGTAAAGCTCCACAGAAAAACTGAGAGAATTTATTTGTTATTCTAATATTCTCCCTCTGTCTTTGCAGGCTCTCTCTGTGTACTGTGTGCATAAGGTTAGGATAACTGGTTATTCTATAATGACAACGAGTGTGAATGTGAGCAAGAATGGCTGTATGTCTCTATGTGTGACAGGCTGATGACCTGTCCAGGGTGTAACTAACCTCTCACCCTGTGACAGTTAGGCTCCAATGAATCAGCTTTATGACTTTCAAGGGAACACAATACAAACATTACAGCGAATTCAATTGAACTTCAGGTTCTATGTGAACACACCTTGCGATTATGCAGCATTGCTAGCTACTTAGCACAGTTAACGTATAAAGTATTTTGTCTTTCTATTCAAGTATTAATTACCTCTATAAATCATTACATCTGCAAGAATTCGCCATAAATATGATGCGGGACATGAAAAAGCCCGCCAAAGACACAAATCGGATATCCGAGCTGCACACGAAAACACCCAAGCAATAACGCAAACGAGAAAAATCAGGCTTTCAGGATTTCCATTGTTTGTTAGCTTAACATCGGTGTCTGCATCTATCTAAAAAAAACAAAAAACTATGTCTGAAAAAATGTAGCTCACTGAACATTTTCTGGCGCTGTTTTTTCCCCAAAACCCCTGCGCAGGCTCTGTTGACTAGCATCACTAGTCAACATGGGTTGACTAGCATCTGTGGCTACGATGCTTTGTTGGTCGTGATTGATCAATGATTTCGAAACCCAGCGCAGTTTTCATCAGTTGAAATGACTATTTATGTATTGTTAAACCACAATAATGCAATTTTGTTTGCAAATAATTTACTTATAAAATCAACTGGAAACTCAAAACAATGGTGACACCGCGGGAAGAAAAGCTGAGGTCGAAAAAAATAATGCAAGTCATGGGAACAACCAAGACGACGATGAAATGTTTCAATCTGGAGCGCTCAGCAGGCTGACCCGGTCGCGGCTGACCCGGTCGCGGCTTTGCCATGACCAAAACCACAAACAAAGAAATAAACACTGTTTTGTTTCTCAAATTGGAGCAGTACCAATCTGTTCGCATTACAGTGCACAGAAAAGAAAAAAGCTGTAGGGAATAAGTCAGAGGTGTTACAAATACAGAGGAAAACCCGACTGTGTCTGACTTTGCACTGTGTGTAAAATGGAAAATGAATTTTTTAGAGAAATAGCAGACAGAAAGACACAGCGGGAGGTTTAAGAAACAGTGTGTTCAAATACGATTTGATCATTTATTATTTGTTAATTTCAATATGCTCAGAAGCCCAGAAATACCAATATCCTGCTGCTATTATTATTCTAGTTCATCTGAGCACATATTCTCAAATCTCAGTGTGGAGTTATAAATGCCACATTTCTCACAATAAAATGTTGCCTTTTATTGCAATGTTTTTAAGTCTTCCAGTTGGCGTTAAGACTACCTACACATATTTATTTCAGTCGCGCATGTTCGTGCATTCAACGGCGTTTGAAACACCAACGAGCAGCAGTGTGTCAGATTTGTTAGCGTTTGCTTGTGGTTTTTGTTTATTTAAAGATTGATTTTAAAGTACCGCTGGGGCGAAGCCAAGTGTGAGGTTTGCAGCTAGCAAAGCCTCCGCTAGTTCTGAAGCTATCCCCAAAAAAAACAAAGCAAGACACTGAGAGATCGATCAGGTGACATTTAAAGACGGTGTACTCGCGCAGAGTGTTTTCATTTTTGTGACGGACTTGTTCTGAACCCGACACTGCTCTGCATGTTGCAATGCGTGCAATCTGTAAGTTAAAAGGTTGCACGGCTGAAAGGAAGCAAAAACAGACCCAGCTGCAGCCCGGACGGGTATTAGCTCAACTTCACTCTGTTGTGTTAGTCGAGCCGTTTCAGCAGCTCAGCTCAGTCGAAGCAGTGCGGGACTGCGAAAGAGAAGCTCAATTTCAGTGACAATCAACCTCGAGCAGTCAAAAACAAGAAACCCATCATCCACATGCGCCTTGTCTGAACTGGTACAGACCGAAGAAGAAGTGATTGGCCTTTCATCAGGCATTCTGCTTGACTGCTTTTCCAACAGGTTCAGACTTGGTTCACCTCGTCTTTTATTCCCCAAACCTTTTGTCCACTTTGCTGATATTTGCTGCTATGGCAGAGCACAGTTAGTCAGCACACCTTCTTAAGAAATGAGATTTTTCTTCGTTTTTTTCCCCCGACAACATAAATCCAACATACACAAATACAGCATTTACATATATTGATAACAAAGTAATACAATAACACAAGTTATTTACCGCCATTCCATATCTCAAGCCGTATTTCCATTTAAGACATCTGAAAACTGCTAATAGCGTTTATCTCCCACAAGTTCAACATCCTGTAAGACGCGTAACTTCCTGAAACTGTCCCCCTTAAACAAACCTTACAGTTATTGTCAATTCAACCAACGGGAAATGCTACCATAGCCTTATCCGCTCGCAGACAGCCAGTTGAGCTAAGCTGCAAAAACTTTCCACACTCAAAAAAGGGATAACACTATCTTTTCCAACAAACAAATGTGAGTCATTCGCGAAGGCACAAGGCTACAGACCTAATTAGTTCCCACGTCGGTGTCATTCACCCCCTGTGCAAAATGCCAATTATGACTCAACGTTTGTGAGATTAAAGCTTCCTGCGAGCTACAGCAGCGTTAATAATGTCGCTACAGCTCGCAGGAAGCTCCGTCAGCTGCAGACTCCTTTGAGATACAGCGCACTGTGCGGCGACAGATAAAGGGACGAAAAGCTTTGAACAAAAGGCCAGCTTTGTTTGGTTTTGTACCTGGAATGACAAAAAAACACCATCAACAGCACAAAAGGCAGAAATTAAGCATGTCTTGTTAAAAAAAAAAAAAAAAAAAAGAGCTACAAACGGGCCGCTTTTAACAACCTACGTAGCTACAGCTGCTCTTTCTTCATCAGTGTGACACCAGTGGAATTCGTAGCTGTCATGTTACGTCACGTCATTACCGGAGCGTCAGCCGGGAGGACAAAACAAAGCTTTTTCTCCAACGTGTTCCAGTTATTTTTATCAGGTTTGCCAGATGGTTGTTAAATCCAGGCCAGCAACAACTTGCCACTCAGTCTGTTCACAAATAATAGCAGATCGTCAGTTTTGATCATTTCAACTGAAATGATTCGTTTTGATTAAAACTGACGTCATTAACCTAATGAGTGCAGTGACCCTAAAGCTAACAATCAAGTGATCGATGTAATGAACCTACGTATGCTTAGCTAATTAGGATGCTTTTTGTCAATTATTATTAATATATTACTAAAATATTAATATACTTTTTTTGGCAAGACTTTCTTGTCTTTCACATCCCAAAACTGCAAAATGATTGATATAAGAAAATCAGGGATCCAGATAATTATCTGTACTTTTGCACACATTCATCCTGGCATCAATGAAAGAAAGGGGAGGGATATCTTTTATTATTATTATTATTAAAATACTGTGTCAGGAGCTGAATGTGGATGCAGTGCCAAAAGTGTTTTGGCTCACATAGAGCATCCCTATCCAGTCACTCAGTGTAATGTTTCTATGGGAAGCGTCGTTTCGTATGCTCTGGCTGTGCTACAGGAGTTAAGAGGGCAAGTTAAATATTCAGAGCGATTATTTTAGATCGTTCAGCGTCTGATTGTCGTGTTATTTTTCGGAGCTAAGTAGATTCCTAGTTCAGTGACGGAATGAATAATAAAATTGTGTTTACAGCAGGTAATCATTCATCTTTAATCCCATAATCAGCTACACCTGTCTACACCTGTCTCTCCTTTCCCTGTATCTGAGCTCTAGTCTTTGTTCACGTGACAGCCTTCCAGCTACTATTCTGTGTTAGTTTTTATCACTGTTCCTTCTGTTTGACTTCTTTTTTTTTTATTATTTTGGTTTGTTTATTTTGTTTGGGGTTTTATGGGGGGGGGGAATTCCTGAAGGCCCACCATAGAACCAAAACCGCCAGAGCTTATTTTTATATTTTTTAATGCTGTAGTGCCATTTTTGGGAGCATTTCAAGTTGCTATACATTAATACAACAGTTATATCCCAAATTTTAATAATATGTATGCTTCAAGTTCATAGTAACCACATAAATCCCCCAAAAACTGCAATAAACTACAAAGACATTAAAAATCTGGGTTTTATTTTGTTTTTTACACATATTTCTACTTATCCCCAGGTTTATCCCTCAAACCTGTAAATGCTAAAAAGTTGCCCAAAATAGTCTCCAACCACAGGAAATGTATTTTGAGTGTCTTCATAGTTTTACTTTTGAGATACACCAATTTTTATATACTGCAGGAAAAACAAAAATATTATAAGGTAAATTTGCCAAAAAAACAAGCATGTGCATTAAAATAAACTATTTTCAACCATTTGAGTTCTAAGCTATACAGAAAGGCATAAAGTCAAACATGAATTTTAAAATGTTTAAAATGGCTCTGTATGGAAAAAACAACATTTCCCACAACAATGGCGGCACTTTCGGGTTTGGCAGGTAACAGCGCATGCACGCTACTATAGGCCTTAAAAGTCTCCTAAGTCAACTTAAGACCTCAATTTTTGTCTGTTGTTTACAACAAAGATATTGTGAATTCTTTTGTTTTAGGTAACAAATATTCAGTAATGGGGAAAAAAAGATCTTTTGACATATTACATTGAGTCTCTTCACAAACATTTCCTGGGCGCCTCTAAAGTCACTCAACAAGACAGTTTTAAATAAATAGTACACCCCTGTTTTCATTGACACCTATGATGGGAAACTAGTATACTAAAAAACACTGTGTCTATCACTTATTGAGCCACTTTTTCCTCCTTTTGAGCAATTGGTACAGGCATTTCCAGACGTTCTGGCTATGCTTCTGTAGCTGTGAAAGAACACACTAGCGATATATTGTCAGGTGAGTTGAGAAATGATTACAGAGACAGCATCTTCCCTCTAAATACAGAACCAAGGTGGTGTCGTTTGCCAGCTTCTACAGGTGACAGTGCACATGACTCACAGATTAACCTGCGCTGGATGCTCCTTAAAGCACATTTATCATCTCCCCAAGTGTGTCAAACTGGAGTGGACAGGTATTTTCTCTCACAGGACACGTATATTCACCAAACTGCACTGTAGTCAGCCTTTTATCTGAAAATAGGGTAACAGCGGCGCAAAGATCTGATGCCCAGGACAACTTTGCAGAGGAATGTTTCTGAGTTTCCGAGTATCTGTATTCTGCACATCATAAATCAAAAGTGGAAATGTTGTGTTACTGTTACTTACTCTTAGTGTACACAAGATTTCTTGGAGACTAGCATTCCTGCTGCTCTGATGTACAATGAGGTGTTTTATATTCTTCAGCAGATGAATCAGCAAGGACCTTTGAACTCTGAAAATTTGTGACTTTCTAAAGTTCACGAGGTCAAAGAAAATAAGAAGCTGTTCCCAGCCAATTAAATTATGTAACTGTGTATCACGATGAGTTTATGGTTCCCACTCAAGCGGGTGTGTAGGCTACGATTACACATGCTGTATTTCACGGAGATGTGCACTGTATATTCACTACACTTGAGACAGAAAAAGATGACACACGCATTTTAATTAGTCAACCAGCATAGCTCGAGGCATCACCTCGAGCAGAATTTTACACTCTGCCTAACTTAAAGTGATGCTGTGGTGGGCGAAAGCTGGGGATGTAGGCCACATAAAACAATCATATTTAATTAAATCTGCTTCTATTTCAGAACATTGTCACATATTTATGTTGTTGGTGTCATACAGGGCAGCAATGCTCAGGAAGCTGAAGTAACAAAACTGGAAAGCCACTCAGGGGCTGCGAATAATGGCCTCGAAATGATCTTGTTACAGCACAACTTCCAGTTATTATGACTCACACGGCTTATTCCACTAATGACCATTATTATTTAAACCACGCGCCCTACAGAAAGCGCCACAAAAGCTAATTTATTTAAATATTTTATCACAACAACAGATGTGCTGGGACAATTTAATGTGTTATGGAAATAAGGCCGACAACACGCCTCAACCCAGTCTTCAAGAAATTAAAGCTGGAGTTGATTTAAATCTTTTGACTCGTCGCTTTTCAAGCCATGGAGCAGGTCTTTTTAAAAACCCAGCCACAGGGGGGTCACACGCCAGTGCACTACTATTACTGCTAGTCTCAAGATGGGATAAATGCGGAGGTTCCCGTCATTTGGTGTAAAATTGTTGTGCATAATTTTTGCACAAAATTGATCATTTGGTTGATCGCATCCTCCCGATGTTGACCATCGGGTTACTGGTTGAAATTGTATGGCAAAGCCAGAGGAAGTCGGCAAAAGGAGGAAGGCATGTTTAGAGGCAGCAAGAATGAGGGCAAAGTAGGACAATGGAAGTGAGAGCAGGCACTTTAAATCTAGGGACTAAGAATACTAATGCAGAGAGAAACCCTTCCCAACTCTTGCTCATAGGGGGCTGTCTGATCGTCTCTGTGTTATCGTAGGGCTATCAGCTTACAGTATAAAGCACCTTGAGGCGATTGCTGTTGTGATTTGGTGCTCTATCAATCAAACTGACTTGAAATGAATAGATGTAGTGAAGGAGGACATGTAAAGGGTTGGTGTGACAGAGGAGGATGCTCGGGATAAGAGTGATGGAGGCAGGTGACCCGCTGTGGTGACGCTTAACAGGAGCAAGTGAAAGAAGAAGTCTCCGGGCTTTTGGTAGCAAATTACAGTCATATCTCAAAGCATGTTCAAGGAAAAGTTTCAGGTTTTTAGACTAATTCAACTTCATCCTCCGTTGTTTTAGGTGACATCCAAATTGTGTTATAGAAAGCAAACCCACGTCAGGTCAGGAGTGAGGCGTCAGTTTGAGAGAATAATACGACCTCTAAATGATGAAAAGGCTTTCAATGATTTAAAAAAATCATGACGGGGGGTTTAAAACAGCAGTACACGTGTCTTGTGTAGTTTAGTGTACGTATCACTAAAGTTATGAACTCAACAAAATGTAGATAAAGTCAATACAGTGGGTCCCTGAAAATTATCCTCAGAGACTGGATTATGTGAGGCCATTGGTGACCTCTTTATCATCTGACCAGCCAGGCAGAGGATGCAGTCCAAAAATCACTGCAGGCAGTGCGATCGACCCAGAAAGAGAGAGGGATAAGAATTAAGCTAAGTCAGCTTGGACCTAAAGCTGTTCCTCTGCCCAGGAAACATCACAGGAAAATAAAATGGATAAAATAAGACCCAGCCACAGGAAATCAGAGTCTGTTGTGCCCACATCTTTTCGGAGACTTGGCTCCATTATAGAATGTGGCTTTAGGTTATCAGTAAGCCTGGAAAAGTGCTATATAAATGTCCTTCCATAATATTTTTTGCAGTGCATCCTCAGAGTGCTCAAATCTGAACTTTTAAGCTTTATCCCTTTTTTTTCTGGTCCCAACAGTTGCAGTTCCATGTTATTAGGAGGCAATGGAGATGTTCTTAAAGACCCATTTATGTTATTGATTATTCATGACTCGCAGCACTTTCTGAGTTAACAAAACTTTGCAACGCCTTTATTCACTATCTACCGATCTACAAGAAATGTTTAACATTTTTGCTTCAGTTACAGTTACATCTATAAAAACGTGTAAAAACCGGTGTGAATATTTTGTGCATTAACCTCCTACGACCTGGTGTCCACATATGTGGACATCACATTATGGGTTGTCTAAACCAAATTACTAAATTTTGCTCTACAAGGGCCTGATATCGATTCACTAGATGGGCCCACGTCCTTGTATTGGTTTGGCGGCGTTGTAGTAAGTAAAGGTGAGTGGCTTGGACATGAATTGAGCTGCGGTTTGGGGAAGGCCTCGAAGAGGACTGGCGACGGCTCCCGGGCCTGGCAGATCCCCATGTACTAAATAGATGTGAAGAAGTTAAAGAATTGAAAAGGGGGGGGAGGGTGGGGCACGTAAACGAGAATGAACAGCTTGTAGAACTCGGGGAACCTATATAGATGAGGACCGGAAGGAGTGTGTTGGAGGCGTGGTCCCGCTCCTGAAATTCAGATATTAATCTCCAATTATACTGCCACTGTTCGATCAAAATTTAAAACGAATGTCCTCATATGTGGATCTCATTTTTATCAGAAACAAAAATCAGGAAAAAAACGAACGAGTTCGGGTCTTAGGAGGTTAAAAACATTTTTCAGACTCACCTATTCTTAATGCACCAGCAACATAATTTCACTGGACAAATTTGGGGCATTTATTTTTTAGAACAACAGTTGATTTTTTTGGATCTG
>VURO01023194.1:3309-13641 GCA_015108175.1 Pelvicachromis taeniatus | reverse complement strand
CAATTCAAGACTTGTAGGAGATCTTTCAGAGAGGTTATGAAGACCATGTTTTCTGCAGTGAGATGAGTATTTAATGACTGTATTCACTCAGGAAATTCCTCTTTAAGGTTTACTGTCACTTCACGGTGGAACTGTAAACGACAGATGGAAGGCAGAGGTAAACTTTAATGGCTTCAGACGTCGTGCAGGCATATCGGTGAACAGTGGCACACGTGTTTAACGCGTCTTCTTTTACAGCAAATGTTAATGAAGCAGGATTAAGGTCAAACACTATTTTATTTACATATGTAAACATATCTTCTTGCTTCTTTTTTTAGTTTGTTTGAAATACGTTTCAAGCTTCGTTCTTTTTGGAAACCGGAACTCTCTTTTCCTTTTCCCTGCCCCAGTCCTGATTTGATTCAGTCAGCATTTTTCATTTTAAATGTCCACCTACCGCAGCATGTAAAATAAACTTCTCAAACTATGTAGTGAAGTCAGATGAGTGCCCTCTGCTGTGAAAGAGAATGCGTCCTGGTATTATGTGAAAGGGCGTGTCTGCCGACGGGAAGCATAAAAGACCAATGTGAAAGGCCACGGCACTCAGTTTTCCAGCTCTCTTGAGCCTTTTAAGTGCGGCTGAGTCAGAGAACAGTTGAGAAAATTGGCCCAGAGATGTAACTTGATCTTGTCAAACTGCACTCTCTTTGTAAACTAGTACATTTAACAGGAGTTTCATTCAAACTGAATGTCCAAGCACGCCCCCGATATGCGCTGGAATCCTTTTGTAGTCACTATAGCGGCCTCCTTCCGCTCCCCTTTAACCTCTTCTAATTCTGCGTTCTTGTTTCTCTTCTTCTTAACTTTCCTCTCGACTAAAGAAATGTAAGTTCCGAGCGAAGCGAGGCGAGGAGGAAGCTCAGGGAGTGCACAGGATTGGTCGACTCGCTCATGTACATTGTGAAGTCCCAGATTGACTGTAAAGATGTGGACAATAAGGTATGTGGAGTCCAGATTGATTCAATCCTTTGACACATTTATTTGATCCTTGTTGCGTTTGTGTGTTCGGCAGCATTTACCCGCGAATTTACAATGAGAGAGGCGGCACTTTGGTTAACTTTCTCTCCATCTCTGCAGTTGACAGAAAACTGCGTGTGCCTGCTGAGGAACCTGTCCTACCAAGTGCACCGTGAAATCCCCAACCCTGAGCGCTACCAGGAGGCCGCGCCGAACCACCAAGGCCCCGCCTACTCCAGCAATAAGGGCAGTTGCTTCGGTTCCCGCAAAGGCAAAGGTGTGTGCCATAGACAGACGGAGGTGGTGTAGATTTCATTCAGTATCGAGAGCATGTGGTGAGGTCACGTCATCTCACTGAGCTGCTACTTGCACATACACACAGTGTTAGACAAACACACTTACACAAACAAAACCAGCCATCAGCAGAGGAATGTAAACCCCCCCCCCACCCCCACAGAAATCTTATCCTCTCGTCAGCTGCTCTGTTTGTGTTTCACTGAGAGTATTGATTTGTTTTTGTCAGACTACAGCCCCGACTACACAAAATCATTTACAACAACGTCTGTTAATATTGCTATAAATATGTCAAATGTTTAGTTTTTATTTTTTTCCCCTTGATTTCTGATTTGACTCTACTTTTATAAGATAGTGACTGATGATATGAAAGTGAGATGGTAGGGCAGATCTTTACTGCTGCAGGTGAGGTTGGGGGCAGTTATTCTGTGCTTGTAGCTGCTCTACACTTCGAGTGCTACTCGTACATTATTAATACATTTGATGTACAATTCCATGTGAATATAAAATGACTTGGTTGGGTTGGGCGTTTGCCTGCATTTGCTTTATCTGGCCTTCATACATGGCATGCCACACTTTTGATTCTTTGTGGTGGCAGTGGTGCTTTTTGGGGTGTAAACGGGTGTTAACTGAGTGGCTCAATTATGGCTGCTTTCCTTTTGACTTAAATGCTCTCTCTTCCTCCTGTTCTGCTGCTCTTCTCTTTCCCCTCCCACCTCTACATCCTCCTTCGGCCTGGCTGCAGATGAGTGGTTTTCCAAAGGTAAGCTTTCTTCACCTGTCTGTGACTACACTTTACTTCTGCTTCCTACTTTTGTCTTGGAGTAGGAGCAGAAGGATCATGGCTTAGATAACAGAAATGTTTTACTAGCACTAACATGCCCGCTTTCTTTATAGTGGAACACTCGCACTGTAGTTTGTTGTTTTCTTTTTTTTTTTATTTAAATCTTCGTGTTTGCCCTGAAGAGCATGTGTCTAAACAAATCAGAACACGTGTACTAACAGTGCATCTGTCAGTCTTAAACAGCCGTCACACTCGGAGCCAACAGCAGATAGTTTTGGCGTTTTTTTTCTAAAACTTTATGTTGTTGTTAATGTTGCTTTCAGGAAGGAAAGACGAGGATACAGCTGATGATACAATAGACATTCCAAAAAGGAACTCACCTGCTCAAGGTAAGCAAAGGCTCTATGAGCACCTTTTATTGAATTAAGCCTTTATAGACGTGGGCTTCAAAACACTGAATGTTTTAGGGCGACAGCGGTCTCATTCAGACATAATCCACCTGTAGGTGAATGTTTGCCCCAGCTCCATTCACAGGCAGACGCATAGAGAGGCTGTCGTAGTACACCTGAGTTAGCTCTTATTTGTAGTAGTTTGCTCTGGCTTTCGAGGAGGCGATAGCTCAGTAGGTAGAGTGCTCGCCTCGTGATCGGAAAGTCGGGGGTTCGAATCCACTGAAGGTAATTTCTTTCTTCTTTCTTTGCTACTTTGCGAGCTGCATCTCGCCCCATCCACATGGACTCGGAAGACCTCTCCTCTGGATTGGAAATGGCAGTAATGCATCAGTAATCAGTGATTCATTGTTTATTTTATACTTTATGTAATTAGAACTTGGAAGCAGTTCTATTGTGACTATTATTGCAATACCACTTACATTAATCATTAGGACAAAAATCTGGATCTTGAATTTTCATGAGATGATGTCCTGCTGAGTTGTCATGTAAGAGCAGCCAATGCGAATGCTAAAAGGCAGACATACCTTCCAGCACAGGAAGTGAGAGAAGGACAGTAAAGGAAATTTTTAGCCTTTGCTTTTTTTTGAAGTGCAAATTTACACCAATTCATATTTGTACGTTTTTCAGATTTCTGCCTGTCGTTGTGTTTGATTTCATACATCATCATAATGAGACATGCTTCTGGAAACATCTGTTGTTGCGGTGCACTTTTTCATGGGAGATTAGGAGTAGTGGATGCCTGTTGTGTGCGTTCATGTGGATACAATCGCACACACACGGGTGACTAGACTCGCTGTGCTTAAAGGGGGTTTGAAGACAGCATAACGGAGATGTTCTCTCTATCATAGGGTTTGACGTGAAAGTAGATTTATTATACTAAAAGGAAAATGTAGGTGTTCATTTGTAGTGATCAGCATCCTCCTGTCCTGGTGTGTCTTCTGCTTGTTCTGCATCGATCGTCTCCGCTGCCTTTACAGTTGATATTTTGGAGTGAGCTCTTCTGTCGAAGGCTTAAAAATCTCACAGCCTTTTGGGGCCTTTCGGAGCTTAATGACCAGACAGTTGGGCACCATTTGTTTTCTCTCTACTGAAGCCTTTACCGAGTGCCTATCGGCTTGATGATAGTATGGAAGTTCGCTGTGTTCTTATGTGGAGGATGGTATAAAGAAAACTGTCTGTGTACTTGGTTTAAGATTGCATAGCACTCCATCTCGATACCAGGAACAATTGTCCTCTTTGATTTTCAAAAATTCCTGCTTAAAATATCCCTGCACATGTTGTTCAATAATGAATATGTCTGTATTTTGTACTCCTGCAACATTATTTCTTCATAAAGGACCTGTTACATTATAAATGTTCCCATCACACATGTGACCGCTCTCTGCCTGTTTCCTGTAGGCTATGAGCTGTTGTATCAGCCGGAGGTGGTTCGCATCTACATATCTCTGATAAAGGAGTCCCAAAACCCCTCAGTGTTGGAAGCTTCAGCTGGAGCCATTCAGAACCTGTGCGCTGGACACTGGACTGTAAGAACTGGCATCTATAATGAGCTTTTTTGTATTTTCCAGTACTAGAACTGGATGTGCTAAGTAAATAAAGCAGAAGTCTGAATGAATCGTGCTCTTTTAGCATTAGTCACTGGAATCTAAGGTTATTTCATGAACATGAGTAAAGACTCCATGTGAGGATCTCTATTAGATTTGTTGTCTTATCATAGAGCTCATCTGTGATGTAACAAACAAGTACTTTTACTTTGTCGTGATTTCAAAATACACACTTCGCTGCAAATGAGAAAAATCACCATAATATTTGTTTAGTCAACAATCCACCTAAAGAGCTGAAGTATTGGTTTACTGGTTGAGCTACATTCCTATGGTTACCTATGGCCTCGAGCTGCAGGTCGAAGCAGCAGAAACAAGCTTCCTCTGAAGGTTCAGCTTTAGAGAGAGGGTGTTATTGAAGAGGGTCTCAGAGCGGCTGGTTCTCTTACATCAGAAGCAACAACTGACTTGTTGGTAACAACTCATCCAGTCCACACATGCAAAGAAATCAAACCGTAGTGTCTCTAAGTCATGTGCAGTAATGAGAAATGAGAGAGAAAAAGTACTGAACACGTGAAAAAAGGGAGTTGCGGATTAGAAATCAGTTCTGCCACTTAAAAGAATTAAGATCCGCTCATTCAGTCTCAACTGATGGCCTTTAAAAACGTGTGTCATTACCAAGGTGTCACACAAGAAACATCTCATCTCTCAAGACCTTTGCAACCTTATTGTTGCAAAGCCTGCTGATGGCATTAGTTGCAGAAGAGCAGTGTTGGTGCCATAATCCGGAAGTGAAGACCGAGATGTTCCCCACAAGATTTCAGACAGAAGAGTGAAAAGTTTCAGAAAAGTTTGTGGAAATTTACAGAAAGACCTGGAATCAGCAGGTACAATGTATTTAAAAAGAAGAGAAAAAAAAATGTGTAATGCCCTCAACCGCCATGGCATGCGTGCACTTTCACCACACAAGACTCTGTTGCTGAACAAAAACCTGTTGAAGCATGTTTAAGGTTTGGTGAACAACATTTAGACAAGCCTGTGGAATACTTGGAAAATGTAGTCTGGTCAGATGAGACTGAAATAGAACTCCTTTGATACCATAATAAACACCATGTTTGGAGGTCAAACGGTACTGCATACCATCCCCAAAACGCCCCAAAAGCTGTCACAAATCAATAAAAAGCGTTGTGTGTCTGTAGTATGGCAGATGCATCCGTGCCTTGGTGCGCAGGGAGAAGGGTTTATCCATGATGACGGAGCAGCTGGCTCATACCAACGACCGCGTAGTCCGAGCCATGTCTGGAGCCCTCCGCAACCTGGCCATTGATGGACGAAACAAAGAGCTGCTAGGTGAGGCCGCTAACTCTTTGTGTGACTGAGCAACAGTGAAAATGGTTTTAATGAGAGTGTAAACAAAACAAAACAAACAAACAAAAAAACCTACTTTATTATAAACTAGTGTCAGTAGTTGTAAGCATGTTGCAATCATAAACCTCACTGTGTTGTCAGGTAAACATGCGGTGCCTAACCTGGTGAATAACCTGCCTGGTGCTGGTCAGAGTCAGCCGGTGCGAGCAGTGTCAGAAGAGACGGTGGTGTCTATACTGAGCACGCTCCATGAGGTGCTGGGCTCCAGTCTGGAAGCAGCCAAGACCCTCAGGGCTGCGAATGGCATCGAGAGACTGGTGCTCATCAACAAGGATGGGTAAGCAGAGATGTGTGTGTGTGTGTTTTACAGCCTCTTGAAATTACAGCAGCGGGTTCTTTCTACAAATTGCACCTTCGTCCCTCTCTGCGCCTCTCTTCTTCAGTAACCGTTCGGATCGGGAGGTGCGTGGAGCCGGCCTGGTGCTGCAGACAGTTTGGGGCTACAAGGAGCTGCGGCGCACTTTGGAAAAGGATGGCTGGAAGAAGACGGACTTCATGGTCAACTTAAACCCTCCCAGCAACAGAACCAACGGAGGATACGAGGAAAGCACTCTGCCGCTTATAGACAAAGGTCAGTGGAAGGGGCCAGAATAGCCACCACTCTGCTTAAAAGGTTTCAGTGTAATAATTGTTGTCAGTCTTTTTGTGTAGTGGTGTAGGTTGTTATTCGAACTGGCGTTCTAAGTATCTGTTCAGAGTTTCACATAAATTCCTTTTGAGATTTACTAATAGATGACTACTTTGTATTGCCTCCCAGTCAGTTTTCTAAGTGATTTTTGCATGTTTGAGTGTTTTACGGTGTGTGTTGGACCTTTCTGACCCCCCCTCCCTGAGTACTGAGGTCACGTTTAAGGCATAGTAGGGACGGGGCCTCCTGAAGTGTGTGGCACTTGTCGTTGAAATGTCAACACAGGACGTTGTTAGTACCGTTTTAAATGCACAGTTTCTCGTTCTTTCGTTCTTTTCGAAGTAGACTGAATTTGTACATTTGCTTTTAGTCGTGTTGATTTCTTTAGTTGTTTATTTTGATTTTTTTGTACCTGTAAAGCATTTTGGTCAGCATTTGTTGCATTAAACACATATATTTGTCTCAACATAATTCTTTAGGATTGCAGAGAAACACTTGTATTTCTGACTGTTTTAATGTTTCTCTGACACGCAGGTGGTAAAGGTGACCGGGAAATGATTCCGATGAATGACATGGGACCAGGCAAGTGTGCAAACATCAAACACGCTAACAGATACAACTGACCAGCACACGCATACAGAAGAGCTGTCCGACATGTCTTTGCTTTCATTGGCATCGAGTCGTCATTGACTTCCAGCTGCTGCCGTTATGAGTCGGCACAGCCGGACCATCTGCCTCTGTCCCGAGGCTCCTCCCCTGTCACACTAACCCACTGATGTCTTCCTTCACTACATCATGAATCTTCTCTGCTGCCTTCTTCTTTTTCCTCTTTCCTGCCATCTCCATAGCCTACACCCTTTTGTGTATTTATTGGAAGTACCAATTAAACACGTGCTTCTCCTCTTCAGATGCCTACTCCACACTGGACCAGACGGGGAGAAGGAACACTCTGGATAACACACTCGGACCTACTGACAAAGATTTAGATCAG
This sequence comes from Pelvicachromis taeniatus, assembly GCA_015108175.1. Taxonomy (NCBI): domain Eukaryota; kingdom Metazoa; phylum Chordata; class Actinopteri; order Cichliformes; family Cichlidae; genus Pelvicachromis; species Pelvicachromis taeniatus. The sequence continues at coordinate 6,527 of VURO01023194.1, read as the reverse complement.
GTATCCGCCAAGCTCATGGCACACACCGACACTCCTCACACCTTTGGCTAGAGACATAAGCCCGCATGTCTGCACCGTTACTGAGAATTCAACTGCCTCACTCCTAACATGCACTCTGCTACGTACTCCTACATCTCTCTCCTGACCCCAATATAATGTAATGCGTCACGTAATTTTAGAGGCATCTAGCCAGTCCACACCTTGTTGTCGTTTTTGATCATAAATGGAATATTTTGGGGTTGAGGATTGCTGATCCACGAAGCCAAAAACACCAAGCTGTGCTACAGCTGCAGTGCTCTCACAAAGCTGCATAAAGTTTGTTGTTCAATGAATGTAAAGGGCAAAAAGCAGCAACCCAAAAACAATTAATCGTGTTCATTTCACACACTGGTTTCCCAGAAAGATACCGTGTGAATGGACGTGTTCTCACACACACCCTCGGGCAGCATGTTGATGCATGTCTCGCTAAAGCACAGGAGTTGATCTTTATCTTGCACATTATTTCTCACCCTTGTCCCCTTTTTTTCCCACCTTAAAACAGGACCTAACATTTCACTAACATGTTGCAACTCTTCTTTCTTTCATCATTCCGAATTCCCTCCTTTTCCCCTTCTGTGTCTCCTCGCCTCCTCTTTGGATTTTCACACTAAACCCTTTTCATTAACCCACTCCTTTGGGCTCTTTTCTCTCCTCCTCTTTATCTGTCCTCCTCTCCTCTCTTTGTTTTTTGTCTCTCTCTCTCTCTCAGGGAGGGATGTATGGGGAGAGGCAGGCCTCCTTGCCTCTAATGGATTCTTACGATGGTTAGGCTGCACCCACTGTGTCACACTGCATGTCACCGCATGGTATGTGTGTCCCACGGGCTGCTCTCACAACTCACCGCATGGCCTAATATTAGTTTTGTACTAAGATTTGTGACTGTTTGTGTGTTTTTAATTGTGACTGGTTTTATAAATGAGCTTCCATTGTACTGTTTTTGGACTGTTTTGCTCCCCCTGCTGGTGGAAAGTGTCAAACATTTTTCTTTTTTGTGGTTTTCTGGATCTGATATACACTTTTTTTTGTTACCTCTGCTTTGCACAGTTTGTAATTGTTTTGTTTTTTTTGTCTGACGTTAAGTAACATTTTTATCCACACCCTTTATCGTGTATTGTATTTTTTTAATGAATTAATCTTTATTTAAAAGTGTGATTCTTCCCGCCCAGGCATGGCTGCCTCACCCGTTAGCCGCTCCGTGTGATCCGTTCACACTCTTGTACCTCTTCTTCTCTTGCAGAAAAACTGATCGTGTGCATCACAAGACGACAGCCTCCTCCCACTTACTGCCCTTGCTGAACTGACACTTGCTACACTACCGACATGACTAAACGTCGCCCCTTACACTCTCTCTCTTGCAGCTTCTCTTCCTCCCTCTGTCTCTCTGTTACATTCCTCCATTGCAGTTGAAACACTCGAATGAAACCATATGGAAAAGTGACGATGCTCTGCATTCCCTGTGGACAGCCGGATGTGACACTACGACCACTTTACTCCAAAACCACTCCATCAGCACTACAGCTCGCTTGGACAACACTAATGCTCTCTCTCTCTTTGAGACTGTGGCTTCTTTGGTATTTTCTTGGAGGTCAGAGCAAAGACTAATTAAACTAATTAAAAATGAACTGTCGGAATCATATCAGGACACTTTATGGTGAGATTTTCCATAAATGGCTAACGCACTCTGTTTTGAAGAAATCGAGGGAATGTGTCATTGGTTCTCTCTCTCTCTCTATCTCTTTCCTTACTGGTCACACACTACAAAAAAAATGAGTAATTTCCTACCACTGGGATCTTGTATTTATCTGTCTAATTAGATATGTGTACAGCTTCTGCTTCTGTTTTGGTAGTGGTTGTTCCTCTACTCGCTTCGCTGTGTGCTTTCCGTTCCGTACACGTGCCAAATGACACTGCTCCTGCTGTGACTGCCACTGCTAAAGCGCAACAACATGGCACACTCAGACTTTGCTCCAGCAGCTACACTGAAAACTTGTCATCCGCTTTGTTCTGTTGGCATCTTGTGTTGGTGACAGCCCATTGCCAATGGGCATGCTGCTTCTTTCTACATTTGATTGTGATGATCCGCAACTGTACAAGGGTATGGGCAGTTATACAGACAGAAATAAAGCAGACGATTGATTCTCCTCTTCCTCCTCCTTGCTGGAACAGACGGCAGAGTCTACTTCTAAAGTGATCTTTCTGTTAAATGTATCCCCCTTTTTCTTGGTAATTCGTAGTGGATATCTCAAGGATCCGACGGGTGCATTTCCTTTTATCTGCAGGTCCGTAATCTTATGAATGTGTACACATGCAAGATTGTCTTTAGTCGTGGGCTAACTGGAGTGCCTCGCTTTATTCAGGATGGGTCTCATGGGTGTGTCCAGCGTGACCAGGGTAACTGGTCAGGTTGTTTTTTTTTTTGTTTTTTTTTGTTCTCACAGCAGCGTACAGTTTGGGAGTACTGTATATAGAACTCAGAAGTTTTTATTCTGCGAGAATATGTGATCTTGTATGTTATTGGATAATTCTTTTTTTTTTTTTATTAAACTCTTGAGTTCTGTATAACTTACTGCTTCACAAATCCATAACCTGCCTGGCTTTAAGACTACACATCGACACAGTGCTGTCTGTTTTTTTTGCCCACATTTCTTTAGTACGGTGCTGGTTCTGTAGAGGAACGCGTCTTCTTAGTGCCGAGTGAGATGTAGATACTTACTTACTGCTGCGTGGATGATTAAAAGAAGCACTACGGGGTTGTAATGTGTGATTTTTCTTTCCTTCTTTAACCTCCTTTTTTTTTTTTTTTCCATGCCAGTTGAAATATGACAGCCTCCTTTTCTCAAGTTGACAAGTTGTCTTCAAGATTGGACTCACTGACTGAAAGCTGAAAATTGATTATGAGCGAGGGCTAGTGTTAGAAAAGGAGGCATAGACCAGAATCTGCTATTAGATAAAATCAAGAAAAAAAGTAAAAGCACATTTAAACTATATATACAAGAGAATATTTGTTAATTTTAATGGTTTTATGTATTATTATTTTTTTTATATATATATATTGATTTGGGTTTAATGTTTTTGGGTGCTCTGGGTGAATGCATATGCAATCCTTTTTTTTTTTTTTTTTTTTTTTTAAAAATTTTTGTTTTTTTTTAAATTAAATTTAATTTTTTTTTATAAAAATT
>VURO01023191.1:0-10826 GCA_015108175.1 Pelvicachromis taeniatus | reverse complement strand
GTGTGTGTGTGTGTGTGTGTGTGTGTGTGTGTGTGTGTGTGTGTGTGTGTGTGTGTGTGTGTGTGTGTGTGTGTGTGTGTTATATCAGCTGGACTTGTGATGTTGAAAAGTGAGGATATTCATGTTATTAAAACACTCCAAACACTGATAGATTTTAAAGTTAACAGTATGGTTATTTTTAATTAATTTATATTCCTCTCTATAAAAATAAGTCTTTTATTAATAAGTGTAATAGAACCACGGCAGACACGATGACGTTTGCATGCTTTTCAGCATTGTTTATTAACTCTCACGGCTGCTGTTCACAATCACGGTCACGCGGCTGTGGCTTTTGAGGCGCCAGCCGAACACCGACAACAACAATAACCCAGGAGTTAGCCCACACTTTAAGCCGGCGAGGCGTGATTGCGGATGTCGCTCAGATGCGTCCGCCTCCCCTGCAGCGGCACTGCATACCCACCACAATAAGTCTTTAATTACATTAAATGTATTTTATTTATATAAAGCCAAATCTTAATTGTTGTCTCAAGACACTTTATATTGTAAGGTATTGTAAGGTAACCCTCTACAATAATACAGAGAAAACTGCAACAATCAAAAGATCCCTTGCCAGCAAGCAATAGTGAGAAAGAAGAGCTCCCTTTTAACAGGAAGAAACCTCGAGCAGGATCAGGCTCAGAGAGGGGCAGTCATCCGCCTAGTCAGGGGTGAGGAAGACAGGACACACGTGCTGTGGAAAGATTAGTAATGACTAGTGAAAAAAAGCAAATTAAGAAGAAACATGGTGTATCATGGGACACCCCCAGCAGTCTAAGCCTATTGCAGTATAACAAAGACGTTTAGTGCTACGTAGCAATCTGTTTATACACCTTTTTTCTAGGATTTTTAGTTTTTTCCGAACTTAGAAGTGGGAAATTAGAGGTCATCTGGGACTTTACACGTATAAGACATTCCTTCAGTTTAACTAATTGGAGTGTGTTATCTGGTTTCATGGATAGAGTTGGGTATCATCTGTATACCAATGAAAATGTATTTTGTGCCTTTTAACCTCCTAGGACCTGGTGTCCCACATATGTGGACATCACATTTTGGGTTGTCTAAACCAAAATACAACATTTTGCTCTACAAGGGCCTGAAATCCACTTACAAGGACATTATACTGCCACTGTTCGATCGAAATTTAAAACAAATGTCCTCATATGTGGATCTCATTTTTCTCGGAAACAAAAATGAGGAAAAAAAAAATCTGGTAATTTTTTGTTTTTACATTCATCAGGTCCCAATCAGCCCAAATAGCCAAGAGAAATTAAAAATGCATGTCATGAACGAGTTCGGGTCTTAGGAGGTTAATAATACTGCCTAAAGGAAGCCTTCTAATTTAATTAGAATTACAGGTCTAACAGAACTAGTGTGGAGATGAGTCCACTATCAGAGGCCATAAAAAGATCATTCCTAGCCTTCACTAGAGTTCTTTACTTTCCTTCTTGTTATTGTGGGAACATTACACTGTCATTCGAATCAATTCAATTTTATTTATATAGCACCAAATCACGACATCTGTCCTCTCAGTAGTTTTTTAATGTTTTCAATTGTACATGTTAAAAAAATTTTGACATTATGTAGTATATTAGTATACTGTGTTAGCTGTTTATGGATACAGTTTGCTATTAAATTCTTCAGAAATTTAAAATAGCTGCTGGAATTTCAATTAATTTACACTACTGTGCAAAATTCTTAGGCTACTCTTTAATTCATATATTTCTTCTTCATGTTATCAAGTGGCAAATAATAATCTAAATATATCTAATAAATGACTAAAAAGTTTGAACATATGAAGAAGTAAAAAATAACAAATGAAGGCTTAAAACATTTTCACTGCAGTAACAATGAGTTACAGTGCTGTGCAAGTCTTGAGCCACCTCTCTTTTCTTTATGTTTTACCAGGAAATGGGAAATACATGTAGGTTCAATTATTTCCTAAACATGTGCAAACATATATGGAAATACATTATATAAGGCAAAAGAACAGTCTTCTATGAAAGACATTCAAAGCCTGGAGTGTCTTGGATCATTGTCATAGTGAAAAACAAAGCTGTTGCCAATCAGATGCTTTATTCACACTGGATTAAATGGTGGATCAGAATCTTTTCTGTGTTTATAATTTCATCAGTTTTAGTCCCCCAACAAAATTGATCCCCAACGCCGCTGGCTGAAATGCAACCGCAAAACCAGGACAGGTCCTTCACTGTATTTTACAGATAGCTGTAGACACTCACTGTGGCATGTGTCAGCCTTTTCTCACCGTTTCCTTTCCTTGAGAATGGGACGCAGGGAGCCACCCTTCCACTTAAATCATTTCTGATGAGGCTTCACTGAGCAGTAGATGGGTTAACTGAAATGTCAGATCTTTCAGGTCATTTGTCAGGTCCTTGCTGAATTGTTGTTGTTTTTTTCTGTTTCTTAAAGACATGAAGTTCAGATACTTTTCTTCTGCTGTTCTAAAATTGTCCAGTTTCATGATTTTTTTTTAAGGTAGGGTCTTAAACTTAACGACACTGGTTCATCCACTGAGTTCACTGGCCTTCAATAAAAGCTGATATGAATATATAAATAAATAAATTGATTTTTGTACGTGCACTCAGGGGTGACATTTAAACGACTTTAAGCCAAAATGAGGTTTTGTGAGTACATTTTTATTGCTGTGTTTTGTAACTAAGCAATAACTTTACTAATCATACACATTACTTTGTCTAATTCACCTGTATTTTGCAGTGAAGATGGCTGGCTGGAAGAAGGGTCTTATTGCAGTCTTTTGCCTCTTCTTTGTGACGGCCATCATCCTCATTCTTTTCTACAAAAAACGTCTCCCTAAATTAAACAAAAGGCGAACCGGCACCCTGTCAGTGTAAGTAGCATTTCTCGTGTTCTTATCAGTGTTTTAAAGGTCAGTTAAGGGGTATGACTCCCATACATCCTCCTGTTGAACGTACATTGTGTTTTCTTAATTTTAGGAAGGCAGCCAGCACCAAAGTAGAGCGACTGAGCCTCACCCAGGCAGAGGTCAATGAAGCCGCAAATGGTAAAGCTCCTAATGTTGATGCAAGTCATTAATTCAGATAGATTTGGAAGTATTAAAGCAGTGCTGCAGACTGTATCAATTACATAACTGAGATCTGTGCCGTGTTTATCCTTCCTGTGCAGCAACTCCAGGTATGATGGGAAAAAGTATTTGGAGTGAACATGTATCAGGCTCGGGTATGCAAAGTACTTTTTTAAATTATTGGTAGTATTGTCATGAAATCTCATGAAGAGATCAAAGTCAACAATATTTTAGTTCAAAAGGTTTGTTTCCTGTCACATAAATCTAAAATCTGTCTAGTAAGTGTGCTCTTCTGGGCGTTTCTGTCTCTTTTTAATGAGGAGACGTCACACCCGGTGAGACAGAATGATTAATCAATGTGTTTCTGATTTCTTTTAGACAAAAACTGAGGTCGCTGGCACAAAAAAAGAAGCTATATCATGTCAGCTACTCAGACATTGTTGACTTTGGCCTTTTAATTATTTTTTTGACAAAGAAAATAGGAGAGTCGCTGGCTTTGCCATTAAATACTGCTATTTTTGAATATAGAAATAATGCAATATATTGCAAATAAAAAAGAAATTTAAGTCATTTAAGTTTCACTTAACATTTCACTTTGTTGCAGAGTCTGATGACAACTGCAGTACAAACACTCTAGAAAAGCCAGAACCTCAGTACAGTGAGGAGCAGCTGAGACAGGCAGATCCCAGCACAGGTGAGACTGTTTCTGAATTTTAATAAGTTAATAAGTGATTTGACTTTTTATAGCTCAGTCTAAAATATTATATCTGTTCCACGTCAGTTACGGTGAAACAGGGCACAGACATGGTACACCGTGAAGTACGTACCTCCCAACAAGGTATGACTAACATCCTGCTCTTCACACAGACCCTTTTTCTACTACACGATGAGTGAAATCAGGTCATTAGAAGAAAAAAAAAAAAAAAGCTAGCACCAGGAAACAGGATCAACCCCAACTATAAACATCTGCATTGTTACTGAAAGAATGTACCATTAAAACAGAAGGGCCAGTCCCTAGGTGTCCACTTCCTGCTTTCGTCAAAGAGCACTTCCTGTTGTTGCTACAGACTTATACAATGCTTGCATCTGTTAAGGCAAAGTGCTTGATTGTTTGAAATTTATTGTCTATTGTTCAATTCGGTTCCTAATAATATAATATTACTTAATAAGTGATACAGCACAACTCAGCTCAGTTTTATTTATACGCCACCACATCCTAACTTAAGGCGTCTCAGGGCACTTTACATAATCAGAGTTAATAATTTAATATATTATATAGGCAAAGCAAATGATCTGGAGTAAAGGGTGTGCCTGTGTCTCAGGAAGTAGCATGTCTAAAGAGACATGAGCTTACGAGAATGATCAGTATGAATATGTCGGATGTGATAAGCTGCCTGTTTCCTGGGAATAGAGAGCTGTTCATGGGAGTGCTGGAAACTAAAACAGCCCTTATTTAATCCTCACACACCTTTTGTTTCCTGAGCTTGTCCTCTGGCTTTGTTTTTGCAGGTGTTCACGAGCTGGCTGATGCTGTAAGTATGAACACGTCATGCAATACACATAGTACCAAGAGTTGTACGCACGCGCGCGCACACACACACACACACACACTCATGATTGTATTGTGTCTTTGCTCAGAGAAACATCTCACAGACAGTTTGTATTGTTTGTAGACAGGTAACTGAAAGTGTCATTTCATGTAATATAAAACGCTTTCATTTTTTATTGTGCTGGATGATTTACAGACAGTAGGTAGGATACGTCGTGGAAAAAAGCATTTAATGTGGCATTTTACTGTTTGTTAAGTCCAGCTGAGCAGAAGGCTCCAAATTTGCTCATCACATTGAGTTCACTCATTAGGAAGAGAAATATAATAGCAGCTCTTCCATCCTTCTGGAGGAGCTTTCCTCCATGACTGCTGATGAGTCTGTGTCTCATGTTATCGCTGTATCAAGTGAGAAATAATAATGGTAATATCTCAAATCACTGAACAGTACAGGACTGTAGTAACCTTACAGTCAGCATCTAATAATCGTTCATACATCCTTCATGTTTCAACAGGTGTCCGTGGAATATGCAGAACTAAATCATGATACCAATCACCAAAGTGACCCCGGTAACCATGGTTATCACATCGCCAATGCTGACCAGCCAAATGACAATAGCGTTAGCGTTAACTGCGCTGACAATGGGGAATGAAACCCTGACCAGATACCAGGCTCAACGAGAATATTTGTTCCTGTATTTATCCAGCTTGTTCATGTGGCTCAGTCTTTGTGCTCATATGTTTTTATAATACTTTGAAAAACAATCCAAACTGTACATGTAATTGCTTTGTCCTTGTCGACTAAATACATGGTTTTGTTAAATAACTTTCTCGATTTTTCTTTAACTGAAAGAAGAAAAGACATTCAGATGTGACCTGAAACTCTTCAGTAGTTTGGTTTGGAGGACATTCGGTCTTCACTGCTGTTTACAGATCAGTTATTTCAGCTTGAAACACTAGAGGGCAGACTTCAGGCAGCAGCGCTGCATGGAAACTCAGTGCCATCTGGCTGTGATCCGCTTTAACGTGAGAGAGACTTTCACTGTTGCCACCACATCAGGAGATATCAGTTTCATTTTCCATTATCTAAGATTTAATTGGAATTACATAACATGAATCTATTCAAGGTCTCCATACAGCAGATATGTTTTTTCAGGTCAGTCTCCTGTTGATTCAGATCTCATTAACACTGTGTGAAGCTGTGCAAATGCACAAGGCTTTGTTGAGAGCACAGCAGCAACAAAGCATGCATGCAGTATGCATTGTGGTTTTTGGACTCTAGTATTTGGAATAAGCCGGTAATTTATTTTTCACACCTGGAACAAAATAATGAGAGCCGATATCAGTTCTGGAGTTTTTGAAAGCGCAAACAAATTCATTAAAAACATAAAAAGGAGTTAAAACATTTTAAAAGTTGTATTTATTTTATCATAATTTACTGTGATTTTGGGGGATATTACCTTTTATTAATGGTATTAATAAATGGCATTATTAATTTATTACTTCATACCTGACACGATGGCTCTGCAACCAGATTAAACTGGGCATGTTATGTTTTTCCTTGTTTTCTGTTATCAAGGCTGTTACGGTAGTAGTTGCTCTTATTAAACATGGCCAAAGTCTGAAATAATAAGGTCAGTGTATGTTCAAGTAATCCCTATTATCCTACAGCTCATGCTTCACACTGCCAATCAAAAGAAAGCTGGATTAAAGGGAGGGTCAAGGGAGCTAAAACATCCTCAAGTGAGAGACTGCACCAAGGCAGGTCCCCTTTAAAGGCACAGGAACTTATTTAATAGGGGAAAAAAGGATACTGCACTCATAAATATACATAGAATAGTGCCTAATTACATTTGTGTTTAGTGGAAGCCACCATGGTCCTCCATAACATGAAATGTGGATATTATTAGTTCTGAAATGATCAACAACAAACATCTATGAATTATTAATTAAACATGAACTCAATATTTAATCCAAAATATACAGTAGGCATCTGGCGACTACAACACGTTTATGAACAACTGTATTGTGTTTTGGTGAGGGGGACATGCTGAAATTGAGGAATTGCTAACGAAAATTCACCAGAAAAAGTAGCTGCTATAAAAACAATGTTTACTAGGATCCTGAAACTGAGACAGCAGTATGACTTCTTTAATGGATGACTAAAGTTCCCTCTCCTCATTTCCACTTTATCCGACACTTCGTAGATGCAAGGCTGCAAGCTGAGCAAATTATAAATCTGAGAGCAGGGCGGCATGCGTTGGGTTCGCTTGGTTTGCTGCAACTTCTGTTGACAGTCTGGATTATGAGGATCTACTGTTTGATGTGAGGCTTTTAGGAACACCGCACAGCAGATGTGGGAATCTGTTACACAAACTAAGCTAACACTGACAGCTTGCCACCAACTCAAACAATGTTTAATAACCATCCATCTGAAGCTTGCATGTATGACTGTGTTCAATAAATAATAAAAAAAAACTCTAAAGCTTCCTCCACCATCACTTCCAAATTTGTTTATTGCTTCATGCATGTGTGCATATGTGACACCAGGGTGTGGGTTCAATATTTAGAGGTTTTTAAACTCATAAGTGCCGATACACTGAATGATATGTGTGCCTCCTGGCTTCTGCATGGTCCTCTGAGGGAAATAGAAATGTCTTCAAACGCTGAGGTGCCAAAATGAAAGCCCACCTCTGCTCTGAGGATAGAGCAGTGCCTCAGTCAAACTGTGGTTTATTAATCAAGTTACTTAACCAGGAGGCTGAGCTTGACATTAGGGAACAGTGTATTCTGAGCCGCAGAGATCGGGCACTCTGGAACTGATACTGTGTTACATTAATATCAGAAGTGTGAGTTATACGGTATCATTAGAAATAAACCGGAGCTACTTTTGGCTGCTAGCTTATTCACAAGGTCTCACCCCAGCTGGTAGCTCGGCATGTTTGATTTGGCAGTTTTTGTGCCGGGTGCCCTTCCTGAAGCAACCCCCAAAAGGGATTTGTGTCTCCTCCCAGGATTGAATTGCAGATTTATTTTTTTATTTAAATTCAATTAAATTCAATTTGGGTTTTTTTATTTAGAGCTCAAGTCACATCAAGGCACTTTATATTTTACCCTATATTACCCTATAATAATAGAGAGAAACCACAACCATCAAACAACCCTCTTTGAGCAAACACTTGATGGCAGTGAGAAGGAAAAACTCCCTTTTAACAGGAAGAAACCTCCAGTACTACCAGACTCAGGGAGGGGCGGCCATATGCCACGACCGAGTTAAGCAAAAGTGTAAATCACTACACTATGGAGCTTCTCAGCTGCTGGAATTTAAACAAACAGCAGACAGAGCACTTGACTTGTTTGTGAAAAGCCAAGACCGCAAAGTCACCATTACCCACTTTAACCTGAGCATGTGCTAGAAAACAGTGTGCGAGTGCTTGGAGTGAATTCCTGCAGCTCATTTCAGTCACTGTACACTTTGACCAAGGATGGTCCTGCTCTGACTTCAGATCCTGAGCTGTATCGGGGGCAGCCTGAGGATTTACTACTGGTCCTAAAGTTATGATCTGTGAGCCCATGCAGTAACCTGACTGACCTTTTGGACTCCTATTAGAAGGAGGCATGTCACACCACCCCCAGGGAGTAAAACAGTCACATGATCAAGACTTAGGGTGGACATCATGTGGCGTATAAGGAAAGGGGCTTGGCTATATGCACACATATGTCAGGAGTGATGGATTAGTCTAGCAGGCCCAGGACAGTCTTCCGTCTACTTTCTCTTACTGCTGCACGTATGCTGTTTGTGTCTCAGCCACGTAACCTGATCCAGCCCCCTCGTGTATCTGGAGCACAACTCTTGAACTGCCATTGGCTGCTGTGCTAATATTAGCATATTGCCCCCTGTGAAATGCATTCTGGGAATATCCTGTCTTTGCCTTGGCCTTATGGAGCCAGTGCTGTTTCTGGTCTTCAGATGAAGCAGTGAGGTCATCGTGTCATCGCTTCCTTCTACCTGCAAAGGATCCCCAGCCATGGTGTAATTATTCTAAATGTGTCTTTATATATTTGCACTTCACAAACAATCTTTGAAATTCCACTTCTGCATGTCCTTTCCTCTCTCTCACTATTGTCACTGTCCAATAAAGTTAAAATGCCCAGATAATTTAAAAAAAAAGGTGCATCTGTATCAGTAATCTTATTTCTAGTCTCAGTTTCTTTAGATGATAAATGCGTAGATTGTCCTCTGTGTCCTGTATCAATATATCATAAATTCTTTTTCATTTATTTTTTTTTTCATTGTGGACACACAATAAGAAATACATACATTTGTATAGCAGATAGACTAAGAAACCTTTCTGTCATTAACTAATTGTTTATCTGTTACTTGTTGTTAAGAAGTGCCTAATTCATTGTTGTTTTACAAAAGTTATTATTCACTCTATACTTTTTTTGTTCTGCATGCTCAGTCGTCGAGCCTTTTTGGGTGAAGTGATGCATTTGTTGTGATTTTAAGGATCTTCACTGACATATGCAGATATATAGAGAGAGCTCATTTTTACATGGTGGAATAATGCACTCTTAAATAGAGTTATAAGGCAAAAATGGTTATGCAATTCTAAAACTAAACACCTCTGTCCTTTCACCTTAAATGACCTCTAGTTTAAAGGCTGCAGGCTAAAGGCATGTGTGGAAGACTGATTCTCCATTGTCCTTCGTATGGCGAGTAAAGGTTACATTCAGTAAGTCCACCTGTTTGATGCCCTCCATCGTTAATAATTTAAGCTCTCCCAAATCCAGGAAATTAATTCTTCATAACCTTGTGCAGAGGTTCAGAAAAAGCAGAGGTTCACCGGACTGACGTCTTCTTCGCTGACCGTTTCCACGTTTAAATACATAGACTCATTGTGCAATGGCACATCAAAAGATTACACACATGTATGGAGATTTTTTTAACCTCTGACCTCCTTTTCCATGAATGCAGGCTTCAGCTAAGGTAACCCTATCCTCTCACAAACTGCCCTCGCTTCCATCTGTTCTCAGTCTGATCCCTCAGTCTCTCTCTGTGCCCTGGACAGCTGCAGTGCCATGCTTTTAACTCTTTTGCAGGGAAGCATTCTTCACACAATGTCAGCAACAGCATCCCTCACTGACGTAGCGGCTTCATTATCAAATGTGTTATCCTTGATTCAGATGACATGCTGGCTGCTTTTCTAAACAGTCCATGAATTCTCTACAGCTCCATTATAACAGGAGCAACAGAAGGTTTTTTTGTGGTGCACATGCACAGTCAGTAGGAAACTTCTCTTAGCTTTGCTAACATTTGAACAAGGGAGAAGCTTTTACATGCATGTACAAATGTGTAACTGATGCCACTTTGTTATATACACCTTTTCAGCTGGACAATAAACACAAAGATCTAATCAGCCAATCATATGGCACCAACAAAGTGCAAGTGAGAATGGCCGGACTGCTGTGAAGGCAATAGAAAGTCAAACAATCAGGACACCATATTCAAAGTTATGCAGAAGAGCACCTCTGAATGTAAAATACATCAAACCGTGAAGCAGCAGAAGACCACATCAGGTGCCACTCCTGTTAGCTAATGACAGGAAACTGCTGCTACATTCACAGAGCATCACCAAAATTGGACAACAGATGGTCTGAATTTCTGCTGAGACACAAATGGTAAGGTACGAAATTTGGTGTAAACTACATGAAAGCACAAATTTCTCCTCTATTGTATGAACGGTTCAGGCTGCTGATGGTGTCGGGGCTATTTTACTGGCACACTTTGGGCCTGTCAGTACCAACTGAGCATAATTTAAACACCACAGCCTACCTGAGTATTGTTGCTGCATTGCCGAGCACCTGTAAGATGCTCAGCAATGCAGAGACATGCAGACAACAAATCAGCAGCCACCGTGTGATGCTATCATGCTAATATGGACCGGAATCTCTGAGGAAGGTTTCCAGCACCTTGTTCAAAATGAGGTCCAACACAGTGCTAGCAGGGTGTTATTAAATACAAAAAGACACAATTTATCCATTCAGTTACTATAATGAAACGCGCAGCATGTGAAATTGCACGCTGAATTTTGGGTTAGGTGTGTCCTCTGATATAACTAGGAAAGATTTTATGTTGTGCACATATAATTTTTATTATATATATATATATTATATACT
>VURO01023190.1:0-10719 GCA_015108175.1 Pelvicachromis taeniatus | reverse complement strand
TATTTTATAAAAAAAAAAAAAAAAAAAAAAAAAAGGTGCATCACAGGGTAAGCAAAAATCATAAAAATGGCCTCACATGTTACCGAGTATAATTATGTTGAGAGGCGTGTTGCGTTTCCATGGTAATTTTTAAAATAAAACCAGATCCAAATTTAGTCAAAGATTAAGTAAGGTACCGCAGAGCTGTCTGACCTGAGCAGCAGAAGCAAAGTTTACTTTTTAAGCGAGATGGATTAATGGTCTACCTCTGAACGCATTCTGTTGCATAATAAATGGAAATGAAAAATGTTTCAGGCAGAAGATTTAATGGAAAAACAACAAACGCCAAGCTGACACTGAGCCAGGCCAGATGAGGGTGCTGAGGTGAAGCGAGAGAGAAAACACAGAGGGCAGTCATAAAGCTTTTGTTAAAATGTAACCATGGAAATCCATCTGTCCTTACGCCCATAACTTATGTCAAAATGACGACGACGTCTCTGATGTAATTCATTTTGTGCAACTTTGAGCAAAACGTCGTCTGGATGTAGCAGAAGTGGCAGTGACTGATGGTGAAAAGATTTTGTTAATTTGAATCAAACGCGACACTAATCTAGTTCAGAGTATGCAAAGAATTGTAAAACACAGATACTTCATTATTAATGCAATTTTAATGACGCGGGGATTATGAGAGTGGGAGAGATGGCATATGCCAAAGTCATTTAGAGAGTTGATGACTTTATGTTAACCCCAGGTTAATTCATTCAGCCTTTCATATTTCTAGCTCGAGTCTACCTTTAGAGCTACAGGTTTATGCACGGAGGGACAAAACGCAAGCAGACAGAAGCAAATGTGAACAGCTTGGATATACTGGCACTGCATGTATTATTGTTTCTTTTTTTTCACACTTCAACACAAGAGAACAAGAAGAATGTGTCTGAATAAAATCATCAAAAATCTTTTGTGGAGAAGATTTACAGAAACAATTGAAGCACAGTTTGATGAGAAAATCCTGGTGTTGCTCGCTTTTTGTCATTTATGAACTTCAACCAATGCTGAGTAGCGGTATTATATTTATACTGTAGAGATCGATCCTCACTACTGTAATGAATACAAATCACCACTGAATTCGGACAATTATACCTCACCTGGCTACAGGGCCACGCTGAGCAGTATTAGTTGCAGTATCCACAATAATGCATTTATGACTGAAAATGAAATGAATGAAAAAGATGGTTAAGAAGTGTAATTACAGATATTACAAATAAAATCCATTTGTCATGATTCAATAAGATCATAAGAGAAAAAATGGGGGGGGGGACCCCACACACTCTTTCTCAGTCCTGAAATTACAGATCGATAAGAAAAAGAATGATGTTATTACTTATTCGCTGTATCTGTAATTTGTCTTAATTCCTGTGATTTATTGAGGCTACTTGATTATGACCAAAATCATTTAGTTTAGATTAGCTTGGTCAAGACTGAGATCTCAATTACTTCACATGATTGCTCATAATTTATTGAGCTTTTTGTTATTCTACATGTTCATCTATCAAACGCTTGTGACTTTCACTTCCTTTACATGGATCCTTTTAAACACACGGTTCTTTTACCTGCATCTTTGGGTGTAATGAACTCAACTGAGTGTGAGCTTGAGCTTTAAAGAAAAAGCTAAAATACTGCACTGGATTTATATTCAACATAATATGAAATCAAGTAAATGCAAAAAGTAGTTGTTTTATATGGAAAATCTTTAAGTTTCTTAAGTGAATATAAATCCTAGAATTTTCCTCTTTATGATCATTCCTGTCATTACATCTGCACACGCTAAACATTAAGCACATTAATACTAGGTGTGCTGTTCCTTAGCAACTCACACTAGGGCCAAACTTCAAAGAAATAACGTCCCTTCTCTTTCCATGCCATAGCTTATTAACCAGCAGGTAGTTTAGAGCATATAAGCTATTTTGAATCAAAGTGCACAGCAGAAGCAGCAGTGTAGCTGGAGCGGAAAATCTAACACAGTCAACAGCATCAGTCAAAATACCCTCAGCAAGCCTCCACTCTTTGATTTAACCATGAAAATTATTTTAGAAACATACGTGAACTTTGTCACTGCGGCCAAACTATAAAAACAGCAGCAAGTCATCGTTTTCCTCCCAGACCACATGAAATTTACACACAGCGTTTAAGTTTTCTGTTTCACTCAAATACTGTATCTCCTGTGAATGTAGGTCTGATGATTCCACAGCATGTCTGTTATCCTGTCTTCCTTCTTTCACCCCAACCGCAGCAGATGGCCCCGCCCCTCCCTGAGCCTGGTTCTGCCGGAGGTTTCTTCCTGTTAAAAGGGAGTTTTTCCTTCCCACTGTCGCCAAAGTGCTTGCTCATAGGGGGTCATATGATTGTTGGGTTTTTTCACTGTATGTGTTATTGTAGGGTCTACCTTACAATGTAAAGCGCCTTGAGGCGACTGTTGTTGTGATTTGGCGCTATATGAATAAAATTGAATTGAATTGAACTGAATGATTCTCACAACAGTACAAGAACCTTGTAGCTTTGAAATTTGCTGGCTGGGTTACAAAGATAATACCCAGGATCAAAACTCCTTTCACATGTCAACAGTAGATGCTTCTCGGGGAGATGGAGGAAGGCTGGAAAGTATGAGAACTGTGGAAGACATTCAGTAGGAAGCCTGTTTCCAGCTGTTTCCCTAAGGAAGCATTGACCCTTCTGAGGATCTGCTTTTAGCGGTGCGCAGGAAGACGACTGCCCTGGCACAGCACTGTAAGTGCTCCCATGAATTAAAGATGAGCTCAAGTTATTCTTCTGGCTGGAACTGACTGGAACAGATTTACAATTTGCATTTTATTTGAAAGAACATAACCATCACATTCTTTCATTTGCAGGATCATATGTGACACATCTATGGTCAGTTTTCCAGGTTTCTCGGGAGATGATGGAAACAGCCTTTCAGAAATAACAGCTAACTGTGTCTGTGTAAAATGTATTATTTCCAGGCTGTTCAATGCTCATTGAAACGGGATGGTCAGCATGTAAAAAACTAAGTGAAAATGAATTAAATCTAATTATAATTTTATTATGTAAAGGTTTGTGATGTAGAACCTCATTTTTAAAATCACTGCAACAGTAATATTTATATTTGTGAAAACCACTTTTTTTTTTAAAACAGAATTAACTTTCTTAAAGAACTTGTGCATCAAATTTCTCCCTCGCCACATTCTTGGTATGCCAAACCAATTTATGTGACGGTGAGCTGAAGAAAGGTGCTGCTGCTCTCCCCGATACAAGCGTGCAAACATCTCTGCTGAAAGATTGATGTATTTGAAGCCTGTAAACGACATAACAAAGACAGATGTGGTACACGGTACAGCTGTGCTTTAATCCAAGCACGAACATCAGGCTCACAATGAAATCGTCAACATGCCGTTGTTAAGTGGGTCTAATGTTTGCCATCTCAGTTTACTGTGTTTGTATGCTAATTTGGATTAGCAAAGTACACAAGTACAACAAAGGCTAATGAGCATGAAGCAAAGTACTGACAAACTGAAGCCATTTGCACTCACGCACTGCGGTCGTGAACTTTTCTAGTCACTACTTTAAATAAACGACGTATTTTATTTTGTGTACATCGCAGTGTCATGGTAGTTTTATGTTGACTACATTTTTTTTTTTTTCTAATTATTAATTAAAAAAATTTCAAAAATTTCATTATTTCCAACATGTATTGTTTATGTTCTATTTGGTAAATATTGTACAGTTTACTGTATTTTAATATGTTTTGTCTTTTGAATCCACTACACTGCAACACTACTAATTTGATAATAATGGCGATGTTGATTCAGGTGATTGTCCAACTTTAAAGAACGTCGTTACTTCATCCTTGAATCGTCTACGCTTTCTTCTACTTTTCGGCAGCTCCGTCTTCAACCTCCATTGCCCAGAATATCTTCTATCCCTACTTTGAACAATCTAAACCATCTCAATCTTCCCCCTCTAACATTTCTAATCTTGCCCATCCTTGTCACGCCAATGAAAATTGTAGCACCTTCAACTCTGCCACCTCAACCTCTTGTCTCCTGTTGTCTCGTCACCATCGCAGCAGGTCTCACTAGCATCTTGTAAACATCCTCTTTCACTCTTGCTGCTATCCTTCTGTTACTAATCACCCCTGACACTCGTCTTTACCCACTCCATTCTGCCTGCACTCTCGTCTTCACCTCTCTTGTGCTAAGTCCAGTGATCTGAATGGTTAATCTCGGGTATTTAAACTCATCTATCTTCACTACATCAACACCTGCTGCATCCTCATTCATATACA
Source organism: Pelvicachromis taeniatus (assembly GCA_015108175.1). Classification (NCBI taxonomy): domain Eukaryota; kingdom Metazoa; phylum Chordata; class Actinopteri; order Cichliformes; family Cichlidae; genus Pelvicachromis; species Pelvicachromis taeniatus. Next base: position 6,401 of record VURO01023190.1, on the reverse strand, counting down.
TGTATTCTGTCTTGCTTCTACTGACATTCATTTATCTTGTCTTCAGAGCATACCTCCACCTCTCCAAGGTTTCTCCGGTGCTCCTCACTCTTGCTACACAACACAATGTTGTCTGCGAATATGCTAGTCCACACAAGCTCCTGCATGACCTCCCCTGTCAACCTGTGGATCCCTGACGATCCCTCTGGGGACACAGAGCTTAAGTACATATAAAATACAAGTTTTTTAGGCATATAAGCCTTGCACTAAGTAAAGGCCAGTCTGAAGCTGTTGCAATATTGTGCAAGAACTGTTTAATGTAATTGAGCATATAAGCAGATGGATTAGAAATGCTTAAAACATGTTAGATACACTGTGACTCCAAAGAGCAGCAGGTTAACATGACCTAAAAAGCCATATATTTTTCCAGGAGAGGACTACGCCTATAAAGTACATTATCTGGTAGCAGCTCCTACCAAGGCTCAGTGCTTCTCACGAGAAAAGTGAGGAAAACTGTTCTAATGTAGAAGTTGTTCTTTAGACCTACAGAACAGCAAAAGTTCTTTCAGGTCAGTGCTGGTAAACTGCATGTCTTTTTCTTCTTTTAATATCCACACCTGGTTGAGTAAAAAGGAAAGAAACTCTGAAAGAAAAATGCGGCTGTGCACTCCAAACGGTGTCAGGGCAGATTATTTGTTATGCTGACAGTGAAGGCACCTTGCAAACGTATGAGCTGGCAAACTCTCTCAGCACACTCAATTCAGAGCATAGCAGTGGCAACAACCTTGCTGCTTAAGCCAGGAAAAGCAGCAAGCTCCAATGTGACCACCTATAAATTGGGATCTATTGTAGGGCATCGTGTCCGTGTCACAGTATATGCATGCGTTGCTTTGCACACACAATTCAAAAGCTGTTTTATATATAGTGCTTATATAGGGGGCACATAGATATTTTGGAGCATGAGCTGCTTGAAAACGGTTAACCTAAAGAATTCTGATAACAGTCATTATCACAGCGATGAAGAGGTTCAAACTCTGCCTCTTCCTTCTTCACTATGTTATGAAAACCCCTCAGAGGTGGAAAATCTTTCAGCTAGCGATATCAGTATCTCCAGCAACCGCTACAAGCTGATGCTCACAGTAAGGGACACCTAATCAATATCAACTGCACATCTTGATATATGGAGAAGAATGCAATGTACACACATGCCTCTTACAGAAAAGTCTGTGTGAAGCATGAATAGCTGTGTGTAAACACATCATTATCTTCTCAGAGCACATAAAGAGAAAGAACAGGGATTCGTTAGAAGCAGTACAGAGCTCTCAGGGAAACGCTGAAATATAACAGACTGAAAAACAAAGAGTGGGTTAGATGTGAATTATATAGAAACTATTTCTTATTTATTTCCTTTTATTGCATTTAACCTTATAGCGTTCACATGTAGCTATCCCTCTAATGTTGTCTTTACTCTTGCAAATACAGTTGATGGAGTTTAACTTGTAAAGGTCAGAGATGTTGAGGCGCCGCAATAATGAGATTTGTAGAAGGGCACCTGTATTAGATTTACACCGGTGTGTGGCCTTTTTACGGTAAAAATAGAAAGTGTAAGAACAACAAAGACCTCTGTGTTTTGGCACTTCGTATTTAGTGACCTTTTTATCTAAAAAGCTTTAGGTGTTTGGTACATTATTGCAACATTGTCTGAGCAAATTATTATCTTTTTATATAAGTGTGATTAAACTCAAACAGTAAGTCTGTGTAGAGGTATTTCATTAGGTGAACAGCCGAGGAACAAAAAAAACACAGCAGGAGGGGGGGATAACTGAGAAAACTCAAGTTACAAAAAGTCTGACATGTAACCTCTTTTTGTAACGATAAACCGTGTGACACTCATTAGATGCTTGATTCAGACCCTAATTTGTCATGGTCCTGGGTCGGTGTGCATTTTGTGATTATTATTATGATTATTATGATTATTATTGTGCTGTTTCAGGTCCCTATGTAAAGCCCGCGTCTCTGTGTCCGTGTCTCCACTGATTATTTGTGTTTCCTGTTTTACTTTGAAGGTTTTGCTTCCCTGGTCTCGTTAGCCCTGATGTCTCCCAGCTGTGTTACCCTCCTGTCCCTGATTCCCTCGTTATGCCCCTGTGTATTTAAGCCCTGTGTTTTCTTTAGTCTGTGTCACGCTCCCTGGATGTTGAGTTGATATTTTTCCCCAGTCTAGTTTTGTATTTTTCCCCCTTACAGCAAATAAAGCTGTTTTTTGAGTGAAAGTTCTATCTCTGTGAAGTCTGCTTTTGGGTCCTTCTCCTGCCTGCACACAGCCGATCATGACACTAATGTGTTTCTGCAGGTGAAGAGGAGACACGCTTTGACTAATTGTCATTCGTCAGACCTTTATTTCCTCTGTGGCAATAAAATGTGTTACGCATGCTATCAGAAGGTCCCATAGATTCAAACAGGGTAAACACTTTAGACGTTGAAGGTTGAAAGACCAATGCAAACAGACAAAAACTCAAACTCAGTAGCAACAAAAAGCTAAAATTAGCGCATTCAGCCTAGATATTCTCAAAAAAGATGAAATGCTGTACCGAGATCAAGTATGACGAAAAATAGCACAAGTACTAAAATTGACATAGATAATGATAATTTTGCACATAACTCAGAGGAGCAGTCTTTTCAATACAGAGCTTCAGAACAACATTTTTTTGCCAGGCATATAAAAGAGACAGAACCCATTTCTTGGCAAGGACTGGTACATAAGATGCACCTATAGTTATTAAAAGCGTCATTGTCACAGTGAGGATTCTTTAGGAGTTGGCACAAATGCAAGCAGGACACTAAAAGTAAAAACTGAAAGCACTGTAGGTATTAATTCAAATCAAAACAAGAGTGACACATAATGACAGTAAATCTTACCAGAAACCATATATATGGTTATTAAATGAACAAAAAAAAAGTACAATCCTAAAATTATGATACAGTTGATCAAATAATTGAACTCCTCTTTGTATGCACATGGTTTTACGTGTACCTGTCCCTTTGTTTACTGCTACTGCTCAAAACCATATTTTGGAACAACAAGCTTAATGGAGCCTAAGACACTTGCCGAACATGCTATTAGGGTCACTATCAAAAACAGCATTTAACGGCATCACCCAGTGAATAAGTATTTGCACTGGGATGATGCAGTAAAGACATAATGTTGAAATAATGATCTTTGAAGCGAGCTGGACCTCGCGGTTTTACATGAACGACTGCACTGACAACAGTTAGCAGAAAGCGCTTGGATGTCTTTGTGCTCAATTTTAGCTTTGCAACACGTTGGAATGACACCAAGCAGGAGAGGAACAAACTGTGATTTAGAAACGATACAGAAGTACGACATGCCCCGAAACAGCAAATACATCTCATCAGCATCTAAACAGGCACGTAGTTTCGAAGAAGCTGTTTCAGCTGCTGTTTGTTTAATAGCAGGATGCACACGATAAACTGCTCTATAGGATGGAAGTCTGATTTCTGATCAATTGCTTGAGTGCTGATGTTTTCACGGGAGGAGACTGATAGAAAGTTTAACCCATCAGTCATATGCTTGTTTTTGTCAGGATTTTGTGAAGGAGAGAGAGAAATGCTCTCAGACACGTAGGGATGGTTTGTGCAGGGAATGTTTGGCAAGGCTGGTCACCACCGGGAATAGGAGTCCCGCTGAGTTTGGTTAATTTGCTACATTATTGAATTGCAGGCTTTGGAAGTTTAATAAAAACCTAAAAAATACAACAATTGATGTGAAAAAAAGATTCAAAATGTTCTTAAGTTGCATGAGCCAATATTTGATTTTACAGTGTGAGTAATACTATGTGATGACCGCAGCATCAAGTTGAAATTTTTTAAATAGGGTTTCATGGATTGCAATAAGTGGGGCTTGTCACCTAAGAGAGAGTTCAAGGATGCCTTTGCTCCCCTACAGGTTTGCTTACATGTAGGGAAGGTTATTAATTGTTGATGGACTTGCCATTCCACCTGTCTCGATAAATAAACGTGCTTTCTGAATTTAGGAATACAACATGCACAACCACAAACTCTCCAGTTTTAGTAAGCCACTTATTTTTTATTCTCAGCTACCCATATTTTAATCTGTTTGATGATAAAAATCACAGAGTGCTACCATGCCACGACCAAAGACAGGACTACAAACTGTAAAATGTTTCTGACAGATGGCCTGATATTTTATACCAGAAAACACAGACAAGCTTAAATATATTCACAGAAGAGCTTGACTTGGTTAAAGTTATTACTATCCTATGTATAGTATGAAGTAATCTTTCTGGATTTTAACTTCATGAAAAAAACAATGAAGAAAAATCCCTTTAATGATTTTATCACAGAAATTTTAAAGAAAGAAAAATATGTTGAAAGGCATGTTGCACATAAAATAATATGTGATATTTATTAGAATTCTCTCTTGTTGTCAGAAAAGAACAAATATTCAGACGTGCTCAGGTAATAAAACGTTGAAAGTACTGGGGAAACATACTGCTGCAAGCATTTGATCCAGACTTATTGTGTACAGTGGACACACTGCCAGGTAGCTGATGCTGACTTATCAGTAAACAACTTCATCAATAAATGACCTTGAAGGTGGCTCTGATTTTAAAATGGACAATGAAGTTTAAAAAACAAATGAGCAGAGGACAAATGGAGCTATTGGCAGGAGCTCAGAGTCAGTCATTGGGATGGTACTTTAAGCACAAATACTAAAACTGAAAACTAGCAATAAAATATTATTATTATTATCATTATTATTATCATCGGACAGTGGACATGTGGTTAGTGAAGTGGGGTTAATTGGTTATTTTAAACCTGAATGAATGGTTATCTGTCTCTCCCTGTTAGCCCTTTGACAGGCAACCTGTCCAGAGAGGACCCTGCCTCTTTTCCCCTATAACAGCTTGGATAGGCTCCAGCCTCCCTGCGACCCTGAATTAGATAAGCAGAAAAAAGTGGATGGGTGGATTATTATCAACAAATGGTGTTTAATGGGTCCCTTTATCATAAAAAGGTTCCTTTCTGACCCCATTGCTCACAAGAGAATAGTTTTCCCCATTACAGGCCTCATTTTCAGTTATTGCCAAGAACTCCACACACAATTTCTTGATGTCTTCAGTAGTTCTTTGTTTGCATATTTCTCTTTTACCACTTTAACGTGTGCTAGTTTGTAAAGTCCATCCATTCATTCGTCCACTTTCTATCACTGAGTCATGGAGCATCAGTCAAAGTAGAGATGCCTAGACCTCCTTTTCCTCAGTCACATCCTCCAGCTTCTGGTGTTTCCAGCAGGACACTTCAATCTGAAGCTGTAGCAACTCTACTCTCAACTCCCTTTGATGTACAAACAGTTTTTAATGTATTGTGCTAGTTTTTTTGTTTATTAGCAACAGCTTATAGATACAGTAGCACCATGTCCTGCTGCTTCTAAATCAAGGGAAACTGTACATTTGAAGATGAGGAGGGAAAAAAAAATATTCTTTTAATTTTCTCTATCATTGATTGAAAATTCAAAGCTCATGCTGAAGTAGAAACACTGAGATGGAGAGGTCAAGTGTCAGTTTTATCGGAATCCTTTGCAATAACATCACATAAAAACAAATGGTAGCTCCAGTCATATGCTTTTACTCACCTTCATCTCATCAAGGTTGAGAAGTTGGGGAGTACAAATAAAAAAGTCAAAGACCAGTTTCACTTGCAATTTTAGCTTCAACAGACATTTCCTGCTCTTTCTCAATTGCAGCAACACAAACATTAATTATGAGTTAAAAGTAAAACAACTGGCACTACATGTGGTGTTAGCACAGGTAAGAATGGAAATGAACTTGGGCATCAAGCTGTTCATGTTCCTGTTGAGTGTTGCAGAAATCAAGTCCCTAAAGGGTCGTCAAAAAATAACATCTACACAAAGAACGCAACATCATGCCCCAAAAGCTAAAGTGAGCATGATCAAAGCCGGGCACACAAACAAAATACCGTAATTTCCGGACTATAAGCCGCTACTTTTTGCACGAGCTTTGAATCCTGCGGCTTATTGTCCGGTGCGGCTTTTTCATGATTTTTGTGACATCGTAAGAGGATTTGTTTTGGTTTGTTCAGCCATTTTGCCTGGCAGAAAGGCATGTGATCAGACACGGAAAAGAGTGATATGTTGGTCACATGTCCGTCCGCCAGCCAAAGTAGTGCCGTACGAATTAGCGCGAAAAAGAAACTAGATTAGCAAGCTGGCTCTCGGCCCTGTACCCATATCTGCAGCAGGTCTCCAAGGTGAACAGCCTCTGGCATGTTAGAACAAGGCAGCTAAGGGAAGTCGGCAAGTCAGATCCATAACTTCAGGATAAGGATTGGCTCTAAGGGCTGGGTCGGTCGGGCGGCGG